>PVKE010022474.1:0-25539 GCA_004027555.1 Craseonycteris thonglongyai | reverse complement strand
TCTGCAGTACCATATTTGAATTAAATGTAGCTGTATAAGTCCATGAGTCATACACATACTACATGTACACACATACCGTAGCTGCATACCTCAAAGGGCTTAGAAATGGTGATCAAACAGCTGAGATCAATAATACTCTCTAGGAGATGCATACGGTGATCCAAAAATACCATTGTCTACTAAATAAATCAGAGTTTCTTAAAAGAATGGATATTCCTAGTCTACCACAGAAAATAAATTAGTTGAAACTGGAGCATCCTACAATATTACACAGCAAAGGGCTGCCAAAATTTAACATTGTGTCAGAAGAATTCAGTAGCCAACTTGAAAAGGCTCCCATTGGCCAAAGTTGAGTCAATTTGAGCTTCAATCATGATAATAATTACAATTGTCTAAATACCCCCCAAAATATTAAACCACAAGTTATTAACATATGTTTAAAATAAAAAGAAAATGAATAAATGTGGTTACATAAGAATTTAATTTGTTTTCTTAAAAACTGATTTATAGAATCAATCAATGGTCCTACTTTTCTTAGAGAAACAGAAGCAGGTAGCCAAATAGTATCTGAGAGAAAGCACCCCCTTTTAAATGGAATTAGTATACCACCAAATTTTATAACTTCTAGGGTAATAAATCTAGGCATGCAATACTAATTCAAATCATAGAAAAAGAAAAACTGGACACTTTGTACTTCTAAAGAAAACACGTAAAATCTTCTCAAAAGAATTGTACCTTATTCCAATAAATCTTATGGATCTAGCTAGCTACTCAACTTTAGGAAATATAGAAGACAGAGAAAGATGTTTGAATTGCACCTAGAGTATGCAATCAGCAATACTCAGGCTTTGAAATTTTGCAGGGCAAAAGTTTGTTCTTCAGCAAACAAATGAGAAAAAAAAAAGTTGTAGAAAGTAAAATTATAGATTAACTGAGATTTTAAAAATCATCAAATGAAATACTGAATAAGGCTAAATGTAGCTTCTAGGGACACACACTTGAGTGATAAAACTATAAAGAAATTCAAGAAAGTGATTGCTATAAAAGTCAAGAGAGTGATTACTTCTGAGTGAAGAAGGATATAAGATTAAGATAAGGCACATACAAGGAGGATGACTGAAAAAATTCTAGTTCTTGTACTGGGTGTTGTACTGGGTGTTGGTTTTTGCTTGAAATAGTCATTAAGCTACACATTTGCTTGGTGTGGTTTTCTGAATCGCTATTGCATTTTATAATAAAAGTTTAAATTAAGATAAAAATGTATTAATATTCAAGCAATATTTATACCAATTTTAATGTTAAAATAATTCATTTCACTGTAAAAAATGAAACATAATTCCATGAGGGATAAAATTACTTCAGGTATCTTTGTAAATTCTTAGCAATGTAGAGAATTAGCCTATCATTATTTTATGGCTCTCATACATACAAGCTAAGAAAGCAAAACAGATTCAATATAAAGCAGCTGACCATGTGGGAGGTATTATAAAATAAGATGAGGAGATTTCATCGTGGTGGGAATGCCATCTTTCCTCAGCACTAGAAACTAAGCTTCCACTTGCGTATGCTGAGACAAGGGCAGAAATGAATCATGCCAGAGGGGGCAATACAATAGAAATCACTTCCAATCCTTCTGGTCACTTCCTTGGGTAAAGTGTCACCATGAGGAGAAAGCCAATCCTCCATAATGATGATTTACAGTTGGAAAGTGGCTTTAGGACAGATTTACTGTTGCCCTATTCACACCACTCTGTTTCTATCACCAAAAAAGCATTTTTCCTGTAAAAAGCAATGTTAGGAAAGGACATATACATCAGAGCATGTTAATAACCCCCCTTCCTGTTCTCCTTCAAGTAAAGTAAGCAGTTGGAAAAGAAAGAGCAAAAACATATAGCTAAGAGAATGAACAAAATATTGAAGACATGCAAACCTTAGAGCAAAAAATAAACATTTCAACAAATACTCAAGTCACTAGGCATATTTATTGGTTTGAAATCTCAGGGGCCAGTGATAATTGTTAAGACTGGCACATCTTCAGGAAGTATACATAAATATGCACTTTTTTCTTATTCTCAGGCACAATGATTCTACAAATAATAAATAATAATAGCTTCCAAATATGGGCACATTGCTATGTGTCAGGCAATGTGCTAAATGCTATACATAGATAATATCATTTAATCTTCCAAAAAACACTAGAAAACTAGAGCTTAAAAGAGTTAACTAACTTGATCAAAGTTATATAGCTTATTCTCTTAACCAATATACAATACTATACTCATACAAAAGCTGTTAAGATGTTACCTTTCAGCTGTAGCTCAAACACAAGCCTTCCACAAAAAAAGAATTAGGTCAAGTTAAAAAAATTTCAAGAGTGTTCAACATCAAGTTCTTAACAACTTCTTGTACATGGGTGAGTGAGTGATTTTCTTGGACTGTGTGGGCCTTCTATAAGAGAGGGCCCACATGGTTCTCCTTAAGGCCTATCTAAGAAGACTACCTAGAGAGTAAACCTAGAGGAACTTGAGGTATGACTGAATTTCTAAAAGCAGACGAAGATGTCAGTTACCAAGACAAAAGAGATAGCTTTAGGGCAGATTTACTGTTGCCCTATTCACAAGGTTAATGTATTTAACCTTTCCAGAGGAACTCCCAGGAAAAATTCTCAGAAATGGGGAAACTCTCCAAAGAAACCAAGAAATGTTTAGAATAGAGATGATAGAGATAAATAGAGATAGAGACAGAGATAGAGATAAAGATATGAGCGATAGAGATAGAAAGACTCTGAGCTTTAAATACCTACAAAGTCCAGAACTCACAAACATCAATTTGTGACTATATCAGTGCAATAGGTATTTCATGACACCTTTTGTTTCCTCCTTTCCAGGAACCAACCCCAAGTGGTTAGGAACTACTGTGGGGAGCAAGCTGGTAGAGAATAGCATACCAACCTCAGATGGGGTCAGAGACAAGCAGCCAACTTTCTTGTCCTGGCACTAGACTTCCCACCTGCTGCAGGAGAAGAAGAGACTAGCTTTAAAATGAATTTGGGCTTTTAAATATTACCTGCTTTTGACAGTATTGAGCATGTTATTACTGAACTGGGTCTGTGTTTTGTGATTTATTTTGACTATAAGACATTTTATTATTTAAGAGTAAGGAGAAATGTTATGGGGCCTTCCAGGAAGAGAGAAAGAAGCCCCAGAGATTAAATTTTTTTTTTGAGATTAATTTAAGTAGAAGAAATTAATATAAAGTTGTTTCATAATTACATCCCCTGAGTTTCACTTGTTCAACACAGGAGTTACACTGATATTTGTGCTTCTAGCTAAGTGTGCACTCCATGACTTGTCAGTGGAATGACTATTTTTGCCATTGTATTATTGGCCCTATATGCCTCATATATAACCCCTCTTTGTATTCCAAGACATTGCAGCTGACACCATTTCATTTACATGCCAAAATGGTGTTTAAAGGAGGCTGACTTACAGTTCTTGTTCGCAGGGAGCTATTTTTACTCTGAAGGCACAAACCTTCTAAGTTGCCTACAAAACATCATCCTTCTCACACCTCCACGGCATTTGTGCTGTTCTATTATTTGCATCACTTATGTGATATTTATTTACAGGCTTTTATTATGATTTTGATCACATATACAAGTTTTGACTTTTTCATATATGCGTTCTGTCTTCCCAATTTAGATTGCTTTCTCTTTGAGAACAGGTGCTTAGACACGTTCTTTTTCAAATTAATCCATAGCATCTGACAGAAATTTACTCATAAGTACTCAAGAAATATGTAATGTCTGGAAACATTAGCTATAAGTTAGCAAACCATGTTTCTTTTTGTGACCTCAAACACTTGCTTCCACTTCTATATCAGCTTGATGCAGAACAAATCATTGTTTAGCTCTATGTATGTTAAAAAAAGCTTTCAAATAAAGACCCATTTGGCTGTGTGCTTTGATTTAAAGCCTATTGTCAGTATGTCAATTATCTTTGATGTGAAATTTTTGGAATGTGAAAGAGAAGATGGCAGAAAATGGCAGGAGAACAAAACTGATTTCTACACTAGGAAATGACTGGTTAATAGCTTTTCTCTTGAAGGAGGGCAGGTGGTCATACATATTTTGCACATAGATTTACAATGTGACAGAAAGAAATCCTATTTGTACATTTGCTTTTAATTTTGGTCAGGGTGCTTTGAGGTTTCTAGGCCAATATCTAACAGTTGTGTCCCACTAATGTTATGGGTGGTAGTTTTCAACACTAAGCTTGCCTTATTACAGATATTTTTTTACCCCTGTCTTCTCTGATATGGTTGACTTTCTGAGAAACAAATCATATCTATTCACTCCTTTACATTCAATTGTTTAGTCCACAAATATATTTGAGCATGGCCTAGTTTTCAGGCAAAGTGCCTTTAAAATTCTAGGCTTCCACTCACTCTCAGCTCAAGGTACAGATAGATAGATAGATCGATCGATAGATAGATACATAGATAGATACATAGATAGATAGATAATTGGATAGGTGATAGAGATAGATAAACAAGTATCTCTAGAAATACATTTATAGCAAACAGTATTATCAAATTACTACAATGTGACTAAATGAGTTCTTTAGATGGATAAAAGGAAACATAATACAATGCCCCTTGAGTTTAACTGTGATACATAAAATATGAACATTCTATAAAATAAATATGATCTAGAAGAAAAGGAAAAAAATGTGTAAGAACTCAGAAAGGTAATGTGACAGTAGGCCTTGTTCAAGGAAAGAGAGAATTTAGGAGTTGTTTCTTGATAGAAGTGATAAATGCAGATAAGAGACAGCTGGCTGAGATGCCATTCAGGCCAGAATTAACACCAGGTCTTGGATGGATCCGAGTCTGGGTTAAGGACTAATGATGATAAATGGAAACAGAAAGTTACATAGAGCTGACAAAGTCTTGGATTAACACAAAGCGTAACACCACCTTTAAATAAATAAAAAAACAAAACACAGCATACAGGTGATAGAGTAGTCTTCCTATAAAATGTTTATTCCTAAATAAAGTTTTACCCATAAGAATATCTGTATAGGTGCTTATTTTCCAGTGGGGTTAGCTATTGACTTGCAAGTACATCCCAATCTTTTATTCAAAAATTCTCAGCAGTTTATGTGAACTGAGAAAGGTAAAGATAAAGATGCCTTAGTTTTTCAGGAGTAATAAGAGAGTTGGATACCTTATGAAGAAGTAATTTTTATCTCGCCCATATTATCAACTCATTATTTTCTTGAAATAGCCACATTGTTTCTGCATACAAAAACAACATAAAGAACTAATGTGAGAATTACAAATAGCAATTTGTGTTTTTACCCCTGACAGTCTGAAACCCCATACAGCATTTAGAAACAATATTTCATGTAACAAATATTCATTTTCATTGTGAAGAAAATCAGAAAATAGCCACTGATTTAAATCAAACAGCAAAATTAGAGTTTGAGCTTACAGACCAGATATTTTTAGCTAGTTACTGACTTCTTAGAGGTCAGTACTTACAACTTATTAATTATTACTGCTATTATAAAACAGGAGAATATAAACCATGAGGAAAATGATTTCTGTGTAGTTGATCTGTATAACCTTTTGCCTCAGGAGATGTTTACCACCTTGATTTTTTTTCCTGAAAATTAATGACAGATGCCCCATTTATTTCATATAACTGCTTTAGACTTATAAAACATATCACTACAAGTAAAAAATAAATAGTTATAAAACTATACTCTACCATAAGTAAGAATGTTTATTCTGTAAGAATATAAGATGCACACCAGGCCAACTGAGCTAGATTTAGTAAGGGCTCAAGTTGGACATAAGGCACCTTGGTGACAGATCAATTCTTGCAGAATTTCACATTATTAAAAAATCACTGCCATTTAGATCTTATCTGGTTATATCTGGCTATTTTGTCTCAGTATGAAACAAACAACTAAACACCAAATTCTGAATAAAAATTACTTTTCTACAAATGATTATTTCTTTGTTGAAGTAGATACTCTGACACATGAAATGATCTGGACCAATAACATTCTCTTTATATGTTTCTGGCTATTGTTGCTTATATATTTTTTCTATATAAACTTTTTAGTCATTTTGTATAACTAAAAATTACATATACATGACCAATTTTTTATTGGGGCTAGAAATAAACTTAAAAATCAACTTAACTATTATTGACATGCAGTATTAAATTTTTTCATCCAAAAACATGATATGCCTTTTCATTTGTTCAGTTTTCTGTCTTAGGTTGGGTTCCTTAGAAAACATACACTGAGATGGAAACATGCATATAGAAAGTTTATCGGGGAGTTTGTCATCTCTGGAACATTTGTGATGGAAAGTAGGATTGGACTGTGGGAGAAGCTGAACAATGACGCAGTTATAACAGAGGCTTCAGACAAACCCTCAAGGAGCTCTAGAGCTAGGATAGCTTTCAGTGATACCCAAATTGAAAAAAAAGGTCTTTGTATCACTGCATGGATCAGTCATGGGGCACAAGTTTCCCCTATGGAACATTATAACACTGGGTGAGTCAGCTCCCTTAGGCTAAAAAGAATGCTTAAAGAGGGACTCAGCTATGATTGGTCAGCATCAACCATTCTGGCAATTATGAGAATCAGTGCCTTATTCATGCCGGAGGGATCTGGCAGGTGTACAATATCATCCATTACTGATCATGCTCACATTACTAAGATTTGCTTCATATAAATAAGTTTATCCCACCTCAGAGTACCGTATTTTCCGGCGTATAAGACGACTGGGCGTATAAGACGACCCCCTAATTTTACAGTTAAAACATAGGTTTAGGCCTATATTCGCTGTATAAGACTACAGCCTTGGAAGTGGGGGATAGTCTTATACAGCGAATATAGGCCTAATCCTATGTTTTAACTGTAAAATTAGGGACTCGTCTTATACGCCCGGTCATCCTATACGCCGGAAAATACGGGTATCTCTTTCAGAATTCCAGTTGATATAGCCTGGGGAAATTTACAAGAGGTAGGTTAGGTTGGTAGGACTAACTAGTAACTGATACTCATTATTCCCCACCCCCTTCTAGGATTCTCTATTAACTTCAACCTCAGCTAGCACCTCTCCTGGTCTAAGTGGCTTATGTGATAGATGATCAAGACCATCATCCCTGAGTGGGGTTTGAACCCCTGCTGTTCGTGACCCTCTCAACCAATGGCTGCTTCCCTCTTTCATTTAGCATAAATACTAAATGAAGAAATATCAAGAGACACCCAGTAGCTCAACTAGTTTACTAGCGTTCGTTCGTGTTCCTATTGTACCTCTACCTAATGATCAGGACACCTTTTCTTGCCTGCTAGTCTCTTAGCACAAGGAATCTCAGGAGACCAGAGGCAACCATAGGGATAGGTTTGACAGAGTCATTGCTATGTTCCTGTGACACAATGTGGCACAGAATTGAGGAGAGGATGGTATCTTCTCATCTAAGCAAAGATTTCAGTCTAGCTTTGGCATCCTATATATTGATGACTTCCATTTGCTTATAAATGCAGTCAATTTACAAGTGTTTATTAAGTAACTACTTCATAACAGTCTCTTTTTTTGCTGCTAAATATATGAGTAAACAAGAAATATTTTCTGCTCTTGTGGAAGAGAAATAATTACTAAGTAAAAACTTAATATATAACATGACATAATTGTTATATAAAATGTACAAATACAATCATGTTATGTTATATATAATTATATCATATATTATACTAAATGTCACATGTAATATATATTATATTATATGTTATATAGTAATAAATGTTATAAAAATAAATCAGAGAGGGAATTATATATTAGTAAATGGACTGATTTATTTGGTTGTAGTTTAATATAGAGAAATTTCTCAATAGAGAAATTTCAAGAGATTTTAATGAAGAGATAGAGTGCTAAAGGTACCTGGAGAGCATGCCAGCTTAAGAGGAGAAAACATGCGAAGACCACCGGGTGGCAGAGACCTTGACAACTGGAGGAAATGTACAGGAACCCACATTAAGGAACCCAAAGTACTAGAGGAAGCAGATAAGGTCAGAGGGATAGTCCCCAGTCAAGGTCATGGCTGAGAGACTATTCTATTCCTAGTGAAAGCAAGTAACACAATCACACCGGTTTAAAAAAAAAATTATTCTTAGTTTTTTGTGGTGAACAGGTAGAGAGACTGGCTAAGACTCTGTTGTTAAACCTAGAGGTGATGCTATATTAAACTAGAGCCATCAGGATTTACAAGGGTTGCCAAAAAATTCATGGAATCAAGTGGGAAAAACGGTAAAAAATAAATAAAACTATTATTGCTCTTTTCAAAATATTCACCCTTAACATTACTATACTCTTCAAATCTTTCAATAAGTTTATTTATACCCTCAGGGGAAAAAATATATTTTGGTTTCAACCTCAAATTGCTTTAATCTTATTGTCATCTATAAATTTTTTTTTAGAGATGTGTTTTCAGATAACAAATAATAATCAGAGAGAGCACTGGCTCCGTAGGGAGCGTAGTTTAATGTTTGGAAGCCATAGTCATGAAGAACAACCAAGTCGACATTGCTCTTGTACACAGGTGTGTTGTCGTGCGAAAGCAGCAACCTTCTGGTCCATTCTCCTCTTCTCCTTCACAGGTTCTTTTAACAGTTTCAGCAGGCTGGTATAGTACTCTTCAGTTATTGTGACAACCTTATCCCTGTAACTGATCAACAGGATACCCTTCGTATCCCAAAAAACAGTAGCCATGATTTTTCCAGCCAATTGGGACACCGTGAACAGCTTAGTGGGTGGCGTGCCCTTTTCATGCCACTGCATGGACTCCTGCTTTTACTCAGGCTCATAATGATAAATCCAAGTTTCATTTCCAGTGACAATCTGGCTTAAAATGTCATCTTTGTTGTCTCAACACAGGTCCAAAAATTGTCATGAACACTGAATGTGATGTTGTTTTTGAAGCAGCGTGAGTATTCTCAGTGCCCATCTTACACTGACTTATGACATCCTTAGATGTTAATGAAGAAGAGTATTTGAAATGGTTGCAGGTGATACTTCAACAATTTCTGCAAGTTGCTTTTTATTATATCTAGCATCTTCCACTACAAGTTTTCAACTTTTTTGACAACGTTTGAGGAAGTGGTCTCAACAGGGAGTCCTGGATCGAGGTTGTCTTCAATCAATTATCTCTGCCTTGCTTGAAAAGGCTATGCCACTCATAGACCATAGATTTCCCACAGCAACAATCCCCATTAACTGCTAACATCTCTTCAAAATAGTGTGAGGTGTTTTCCTTGTTTTATGAGGGCCATAATGATGGCACAATATTCAATTTATCCATATTTGGGGTTGTCTTCATGTTTGACGTGCTTCTTTGGTAAAATTTGAAAGAAGACAGATGCAAGTAGGCTGCAATTTGGCACATATACTACTAATTCACACATTTAACTGTGTGCACTAATACTCCCACTTCTGATAACGCTGTTTCACAAATTTCTTTTTTTTTTTTTAAGATTTTATGCTTTTAGACAGAGAAAGAGACAGAGAAAGAGACAGAGAGAAGGGGGAGGACCCAGAGCAGTCTCCATAGCTGTACATCAGCAGTTTTCAACACGGTTCCATTCTACACAGGGGGACAGGGGACACACAGGGCAGGAACTAGGTTTGGGGCCTCCCATGTGGTAGGCACACCGCTCAAGCCAAGGGCCAAACTGGGGGGGGGGGGGGGTTGAGCAGTGAGAACTGAACTCGGGGCCTCCCACAGGAGAAGCACACCCCAGTTCAGAATATGGGTCCTCACGGCTGGGGCTGGGATTCGATCAGTGGTCCCCAGGGCTACAAAGCGAGAGCTCAACCTGTTGAGCCATCCTAACTTCCCCAAATTTCACAAAAGTCTTGACTACCCCTCATACTTACAGATAGAATTTGTATTATGAAAGAGAGAAAATGTCAATGGTGGCAATTTGTATTTTGGCTTGGGCTAGTAGAAGAAATGAAGGTTGAAGAAAAAGACCCATGGCCGGTATAGACCTTTCCATAAAGAGCACCATATTTCAGCAGTAGCAACTCTAACTCCCTAATAGGAACTTCTGAGGCCCAGACATCAAATCAAAACCAAAATAAGAGAGGAAAACATGGCAGATGCAGTTGCAAACAGTTGAAGCAATCTCTTAGGGGCTTTCTAAAACTGAGCAGATTTTGAAGAGGGTGCCAAGGTTCTGCAGCCTAGCACATGAGTAGGTAAATGGATAAAAGAGAGAAAGATTATATAGAGTGAGTCATAAAGAAATTATGGGCATGTGCGTGTATAAATAGCAAAACAGAGAGAATCAATATATTCCAAAATGTTAAAGGTAGATAATTTTTACTTACATTTTTCCTCAGTGCACAGGTATTTGCATTATTAGGCAAGATCAAATGAAAGGTTATTATTTTTAAAGGCAGAGGTGGAGAAATGGGTGGCTTTGCTACATTCCACATTTCCTAAAGGAATTAAATCACTGTTTGGAATTGCCATTGGGTTTAATAATCCCTTGGTCTTTCAGGTGGACACCATGGCTATCAAAACAAATGCAAACACCACTCAATGAAGGGGTAATAAAATTAGAAGAGTATCCCTACATTCTTTTATCTAGAACATAAATTCCTCTGATTCTCAGTATTCTATCAGTTGTAATACATTGTCTCCGCTGCTTTTTGGACTAACAGTTCTCTTCCCCCGAGTACACATGTTCTCTGGCCTATGTTAAAGACCAGATAGCCATCTCAAGGAAAGCAGGGAGCAGTATTCATAATTCCTATGGCACAAGTGAGTGGGCATGAGAGGGGCTGGCTTGTGGAATGACTTAAGAGGTCATCCAGTCAAACTAGGTGAAGAAAACCTAATCTGAAGAGACATTTTATGTTGTGTCTAGTACCTCTTACTCTGTTACTAAACAAATGGGTAAATAGCTCTGAGAATTAAGAAAGATGGATCTGCTTTCAGAATACTATTATAGGCCCAGTTTTTAAATACAAAAAGCCATGAACAAAACCTGTACTTCATGTCTCTCCTCAACCCCAACAGAATCATTAGGTTGCCTGTGTGGAGCAACATGTGGGGGCGAAGTGTGGGAGCCAAGAATCCTTGTGAGGTCTATATTTGGGTGTGGAAGCATTGCTTCCTGGACCCTATAGAGTATATCGTGCCCAGAAGCATGAGAACATCTTTGTTGTTGTCATCCCTGCAGTAGTTTTTGATCTCATTAGAAAGCAGAAAATGTTATTCATATGAATTTATATTTCTGAAACCCTACCATGTTCTTTGTTTCAATGATTTTCTTTCACCAGAAATGAAATCCATGGGTTGATTATAGGCTATGTCTGTAAAAAATTGAAAGGATTTCTTTTTATCCATTTTGCATTTGTATGCCTTTTCAGTTCCATTGGGAGTCACCCTTGGTTCTATTCTGGGAGCAGGGTGAGTAACAGTTTCAGCCTTTCATTTGTAAGAATAAAATCTCCACACGTTGAAGGGTTCACTGGATACTTAAATTAATATCCTCATTGTGGTTATATTAAGCTATTAAAATCTTTCCACAATGTAACATGAAAATGCATTTTAAAAGCACATGCCAATATATGTAGTCTTAGACTTTACTCACCTTAAGAAACACATAGTATTCTTAACTGTTGGTCATATTTTGATGAAATTTGAACAGTTTTGCATTGGGTATATACTTGAAAGTATGTTGTATTATTCCAGTCTTTATTTTTTTAACCTGCCTTATCTTTCTCTGTCAAAGCAATGATGTGGAAAGCCAAGGGCAATAGAGATTTCCTTAAGTTACTATAGAAATTCCATAATTGGTGAGAAAGATAACCTTGTTAACAAGTTGGGTATTTTATGGAAGAAAGAGAGATATTATACCACAAAGTTGGTTAGTTAACTAAAAGACTCTATGTATTTTAAATAAATTCAATAATTTTCATCTTTGCTCCCTAAAGAAAATCATGCCTTAATCTATTAATGTTCTTACCTACCAGGATGTCTAGTATACTAATTGTTCAAGAAAAAATAATTATATAGATTGGATAAATGGATTAATAATAGGTGGATGGATGGACAATAAAACAATGAATCATTTAGGGATAGGCTAATGAATGAGTGACAAGTGCTTGTGAATCCTGCATACTGTACACTTTTCAGAGAAACAAATCATTCTTTTCTCTCTTCCTTATTTAGGAAAGGTAAAAAGCAGTTTAAAGACATCTCAGTCCTGACTGGAAAACTCCTTGCTGCTGTCAAGCCCCCAGGGATCTTGAAAGAATGTTAAAGTAAATATTTATTAAAAGTCCCAAATTAATAAATGAAGCCTATCCAAAAAAAGAAAGATAGTATGTGGCTTTTTAAAAAATAGTAATTAGCTAAAGAATTCAAATAAGAGGCCATTCTTAGCTCTCAATCCAAAAATGGAGTGGAGGAGAGAAATGTTCTCTGAAGCGACATTTAAAAATGGGACCACATATGAGTAGAAGCTTTATAGATATAGAAAACTATATTTATTCATTACTTGCAAGTTAGAGTTTTAAACAGTTGAATACTGTTAAAGATCATGTATGTTTACATTTTTTTTCTCCTTGTAGGGCAAACACAAGACAAAATGTTCCTTCTTCATTAAATAGTCTGACCTTGAGATTTTGTAATGTTTTACAGAAGGTATTGAGAGTTCATAGAATTAAAATATACCATTCAGAGATTTTAAGAGTCTCAAAATGATTGTTCCTTTGGGAATGCTATATCCTAAATGAACCAGAATTTGATTGGAAACGGAAAATGCCAGATATAGTTACAACAGACACTCCCTAGGCAAGTGTGCTCAAGTATTATTCACACGTACTTCACAGGCTCTCTGGTGATCTATGTGTGGCCATGTACCTGCCTTCTTTCCTCCACTGATGTGTACTTGAGCTATGAATTTGTCATTGAAAATTTAAAAACCTGGGCTTAATGCTCATAATAGAATCTTTGTTTCAGGCTTACTGAGTAAGTGAAAGTTGATTTTCAAATAATAAAAACAAGGCATAATATTAATTTATTTACAAACTTTTACTTTTTTTTATTCATTTCAAGCAAAATCTACACGTTTTGCAAGAAAAAAGACATACATATTTTGGTGAATAAAGGGCAAAAGATCAAAAAGAGATAAAGATATTTAAATGCAGCAAAGCAATAGGGGGTGAGTTTGTAGTTGGTTGTTTGTTTTTACATGGAGGAGTTATGCAGACAGGAGGAAAGAAAATACCAAGCCTTAAATTTAAAATTTTGGACTGAGATTATAGAATTTCAGTCACATAATACTGTTTCCCCTTGTTCCAGATATCTATGGCTGCATGACAACCACCCCAAAATTTAGTGAGATAAACTGGAAGCATTTTATTACATTCACAATTTGGGAGATTTTACAACATTCTTTTATCTTAAAAATTGAAGGTAAGGGGGGAAAAGGTGTGGCATAATAAAACCAAAAAAAATAGTCTATCTTCCATTTAAGGATATTTTTCACTATGATGGTCCCTATTGAAATGGTAAAAAGATAACTACTGGTAAGTTTTTGTCTAATCAATATGTTTACTTTATGAGATAGAAATATAACAACACCGTGAAATGTGTTTAAACCTGTCATATTTTAAAACACATAAAAATGTAAAGATTTTTTTCTAAAGTAATTGTGACCTTCCAACTATCTAGGTTTTCCTTCATTCAAACCACTCTGGGATTACTAGAAATAAGTAAGGACCTGAAATTTCTTCTATTAGAATGTATCTAAAGGTGCTGTGAATAAAAAGGTTATATCTCAAGTATGTTTTAATTCAACTGTATCTGTGAATTTTGTAATTTAGCACTTATGAACTCAGACAATATGTAAAAGCTTGAATGGAAATTACACTTATTGAGTTTTTAGCCTGGGCCAGGATATATTTTGAGCACTTAATACCTATTCACTCATTTAAATCTCAAAATGTCCTAGGAGATGAATGATATATTATCTCCATTTAAAAATAAGATAGCTAAAGTACAGCAAAGACCTTATCCAAGATCACAAGGCCAACAGGAGATAGCACTGGAATTCAAAGGCAAATAGCTAGCCTCACCCTGTATTCCAAGCAAATTTAATGATTGAAGCCAAAATTACTTTGCCTAACCTATCTGTGATATGTTCTGTATTTAAAATTTCTGAGGAACAAGTCCTTTGCTTTGTCTCTGTAAGTTAAAATCCTCCTAATTACAGACAGAAAATATAAACTGGAGAAATAAATACAATATTTTATATTTTACATTGTTTTGAAGTAAGGGACTATTAAAACATGTATTAGAACATATTTTGATCATACATAATTGAAGCTAACTGACCTGGATCTCACATTAAAATCCTGCTGAGCATCAGGGACCCACTCAGTCTAGATATCATTACATTTAGTTTCTCCAAGATATGGCTCTCCATTAAAATAATTCTCACAAGCCAATGTCAAGAATTATAAGAAGAGCCTACACTTTCTGTTAATACATATGCACAACAGAATGCAAAGGTCACTGCATGATGCTAAAAGTACAATCTGACTTTTGTCATTTCCAGGATGTCCCTGTAATAATACCAGTTACCATTAGCAGTATGCATGTAGAAGGGCAACTATCAAATGATTTTTTATTAAAAAAAAAAAAAACCTGAACAAAATTCAATCAAATACAATTCTGTATAGCAGGGTATGGGCCAGATTGCTGAACTGTCAGTATCAGCTTGGGCCTTTGAGTAGGTACTGAAGTACGTGTAATTTCCCCTTCTGAGAAGATACAAGAAAAATTCCAACAAAAAATGAAAATGAGGAAAACCATGTCAGGATAGACATCCTGCCAAAGACTGAATGGAAAACTAAAGATGTGTAAACACTGGGCATCGAGACCGGTGAGGGTTAACAAATAACTCTCAGACTTGGGGGTTTTGAAAATAGCAGGAAGGCTCTCTACCATCAGATTGCCCATTGTCAATTTGCTGTGGCATCATAAAGCAAGCTTGGGATGTTCCTTAAGTCCAAAGGCTCTTGTAATGGATTTCTCTAGAGCTACTTACTTCACAGGCAGACTGGCCTGTGGCAGTGAAGAGACGCCAGCAGTGGTAGTACCAACTTTAGTAAAAACATTAGAACAAGATCATCGTGGTTTATAAGAAGCCTAATCTTAATCTTTACAAACATGTAGAAGCTTCTCCTCCCGGGTCAGAGGATCCTGAGAGAAATAACTAACATCCCCATGTGAGCTAGCAATTCTCTTAGACAGTTTCCTAATTGTCTCTGGGATTGGGCCTTCTTGTTGTCTGCCTTTTCCTGGAGCTTCAAAACTTTCACACTTGAGTCCTTTCCTATTCAAGTTGAAGAGTAAACAACACCTTACTTGCCTATTATAAATTCAGCTTGTACAGGTATCATAGAAGCTGAAACCTCTTTGGGGAACATAAGGGGGTAGAATGCATATATTTCTCTTTGTGCCTTTTATTTTCTTGGTTTAAAAACAAATCTCTTACTTTTCTTACTTCCTCATATTAGCTTTTCTAAGATAACATGAACCATTTTCTCTGCCCTTTTATTGAAGCCAATGGGGCATTGCAAATAATCATTGTACTATTGAGTCAGTAATAGCTATAGAATTTTACAAAGCATTATTAAAGGAACTAATCTGAATGCACATCAACTACTTTTCTCATTTGAATAGTACAGTCATATAATTTTTTAAACTGTATTAAAAATGCCCAATTTAAATTACAGAATACAGTACCATTTGTGAGGCTCTAATATGGGTTTTTACAGCAAAGATTTCTTTAATTTTTATTTTTACAATGCTTTCTAAATAAATTATTAAATAAAATGATTAATAAATACATTTTGAGATAAGGATTTAAAAATTATTACATTTTAAAGAGTATCATAATTTTCTGTTCAGTCTAGCTAGGGCAGAGGGGGAGACCTAATCTCTTTTATCCATTATATCAACAATCCCAAAATAGGGAAGACAACAACTAACATTCATTTACTCGATTTGGTGAGTGGCACCATGCCTTGTGCTAAAAATTATCTTATTTAATCTTCCAAACAACCCTAATGAAAATATTATTTGCACCCTCTCTGATTTGTACTCACCTACTCATTACCAATACATGTATCCCAAATCCTCAGTGCAACCATGAATGCTAAGATAAAGTTTAAACTCTACTCTGAAGACTTCAGGTTGATAGTGAATGTCTGAGGACCTCGTAGTGATATGGCCGTATTCAAGAATATAAATCCAGGAATCAATAATCAGATGCATTTTAGAATATAAACATAATTGGAGAGAAAAACCCACAAAGGCTTTTGCAGTAATTCAGTAAGGCCATGGACAGCTCTGCAACTCTGAGAGAAGGAAGGAAAAAGAGGTACAAGTGGCAAATGAATTACTGGAGGAATTAATACCTGGGCATGAGAGGAGACTGGGGGGAAGGTGGGAACATAGGAGGGAAGGAAGAACAAAAATAGCAGAAAAGAAACAAAAACCTGTTTTCCTTTAGCTTTTGTTGTTAAATAGGTGGCAAATTAGATTTGTTAATTCTTTCTGAGAAGAGAGTAGGGCTTATTAAAAAGTCCATAATTTGTCTACTTTTTATTATATGTGCAGATATCTAATTTTTAGTACATTAATAATTTTTTATGTTTTATATTAATTGATATTCAGTATGATATTAAAACGGGCAAAGTTACTTGATTATAATTCAAAAGCTATTTTTCACCTTTTACTTTATAAGGTACCAGGTACCGGTAGGTAAGGTTTCTTCAAGTTTCCCACATAGACCTGTAAACCTACTCAAAAGTAAAGCTGCTCTGGCTTCACCTCAGGCTTTGTTCCTCCCTGGGCCCCTTCTTCCTACTAAGAATGCTCTTGGTATCAGGTTTCTTAGCAGAACAATATTGCTCTATTTCCATTCAAATTAAAAATTTCCAATGCTGTGTTCTCTTTGGTAGTATTTATATCTTAGAATTAAATTACCAGCTTCTGGAAACACTTGGAAACTTTCAAATATAAAAAAGTTGAGATTGATGAGCAACCACAAATATTTGTCAAGCAGCCATTGACCCCTTAGGACACTGCTAAGCATGGTGTGATCAAGAACATTTAGTTTAATTCTGCAATTCTTTATCCGCTTGGATCTCCTAATGTAAATTTAAGATTGATTATATAGCCACCGACATGAGATTAAAATGAAGCAAAAACCAGAGTAATTATGCAGAACAGTTAGACCTTTAATGCAGGCATTCTAGGCGAAAGTGAGAGAGGTCTTTTATTACAAGACTTTTCTTGTGGAAGTGATTTTAGAATACTGTTGACTTTTCTGAGTGACCATTTCATTGGTGGGCTCATTCAGGTACCCAGTTGTTTTCCTAAAAAAATGAGGGGATGCCAGGATGGCTCTACATGTTGGGTGCTTGCAGCCCCGAGGTCCAAAGATCAAGTCCCAGTCCCAGCCCATGCGAACCCTTATGCTGAACTGGGTCATGTTTCCCAAGTGGGAGGCCCCCAGTTTGGTTCTGTACCAGGCGTGCTTCTTATGCGGAAGGCGCCTGGTTCGTTTTCTGCCCTGAGTGGCCCCACATCCACCTGTGGAATAAAATTATGTCAAAACTAATGAGGTATGGCTGTGAAGACTGCTCTGGGCCCTCCCCCTTCTCTCTCTGTCTCTGTGTATCTCCGTCTCTGTCTCTCTCTGTCAAACAATAAAATAAATCTTTAAAAAATGTATGTGCCTCATGAAAAGACAGAGTGGCAGAATAAAATTTAAATATTTGTTTCTTTTTCTGAGAAAGTTCTTCCCTGCATGGGCAATATGGAATGGTGGAAAGAGTATTGGCATTGGAATTAAAAAAAAACAAAAACAAAAAAACAATATTAATCCCAGCCCTGCCCTACAAGCAGTTCATTCATTCAGCAAACACGTGTTTAGCACATGTTATATTCAAGGTGTCATGCCAAGTATCAGAGATAGGAAGATGCGCAGACATGCATGGGGGTGCTGTTTACTGTTGTGTTTAGTAAAGGTATGAGTACGCACACAGAGTCATAGGACTGTATGAAGCTCCTAAGAGTCTCCCTAAAGAGGGAACATATTGACTAAGAAGTGAAAAGTGAGTAGAGGCCTTATAATCTTCCCTTTCATCATCTATCAAACAAGAGGTGCGTTTCTCCTACAACTGCTTCAAGGGAATTATTTTATGTAACACATGAGTAAAAGGACCTAGTCCAAGGTCAGGCACTGAGTGAGTTCTTCAGTAACTCTCCTTTTTGCTAACCTTGAGGGAGAAGCCTCTGTGCTTAGCTCCCTTGTTCATTTCTGTAGCTTTCTTCCCACCTGGAATGGACTTTGAAAAATCCCATGGAAGCATCTGAATTTCCCTGTTTTGTTTTTTCTTGTTGTTGTTTTGTTTTTATCTCTTTTCTTTTTTGCTTTTAGCTTTTCAAATTGGTGTATACAACTCCCCCAACCCACCTTCCACCCCGAAGCAAACTGCAAACTGCTACAGGACCAAACCCGTGCCATATGCTTCCTTAGTATCTCCCTTACTCCTCAGCATAACGCCAGTACATGACAGGAGCTTGATCACTGCTCACGAAGGAAAAAAAGCACGGGTAGGCATGTAGCTGGTTCACAGCAAATTATATCGAATTGGATCAATAAGTATGCTCGAAGTAAATTTGAGCTGAAAATACTTTATGGCCAGTAAATAGTAGTCCTGAAAATTTAATTTTGTTTCTTACTATTTTTGCTAGTATTGGTATCTTTAAAAGTCAGGCTTCCTAACATGCAGGTTTACAATTACACTTTGAGCTCTGAGCCTTGTCAAGTCCTGTAATTTTACTTCTAGAGATTTACATCTGATTTCTGCTCTGTTTGTAAGTACCTGTAGGACAGAATGGCAAAGCCATTCCTATTTCACCAGCAGATGATGGTAGTGATATTATGTCCATAATCAGTTTGGTGATGTTTGTTTGAACCTCAGCATATCTACTAGAGAAAAAGTAAAGGAATTAATATTTGAAAACTCTGTACTTTTTGGCATCATTATCCCCGCTTTTATGGCAACAGCTTTGACATTTAAGTGTGTTCTTATGTACAATATCGCCACCATAATTTCCTCATTTGGTAATTGCTTTTGGATACTTATAAGGTTTAATTTCTGATAGTACTTCTCAATTAAAAGAAAAAAACTCATATATTAGATTTATGGAAAATTATCCTGGGGATTTTTTCTAGATCATTATTTCAATGTTAAAAGAGTTCAATTCAGCCATAGGTCCTACCATCAGTTGCTGTAGCTTGTGTGAGTTGCATGAATTTCTTGGGCTATACAGCCTTGAGGGCTAATGGCATTCTGAGGAAAGTAACTCCTGTCTTGGAGTTTTGGTATAAAGGAAAAAAAGGATTCTAAATTAGCCGCTTATCTGGCTGTTCCTAAGAGACCCTCTGACTCTGGAATGGGTACAGATGTCTGCCTTAGCATGCTTTCCTCTTATGAAGCCCTGATGGAGAACACCACTCAACTGTTCACTGGCTGGTATGATGTCAGTCAACCAAGAAATACATTTGAGAGGGCAGCAAACCAAGGCACTGACATCTGACAGCTTTGTTTCCATGTGATAGATTGGCTAGGGCATCAACAAGGCAGAGATCAGAGCTGATCTAAACATTCAGCAATAGGGACTTGGTATTTAGGAAAGGAGACAATTTCTTCTGTTTGGCCCATGGATTGGAACCCAGTACAGGGACAGTTTTTTCCTCCATTTAAGAACACTCTAAAATTATCATTATAATTGATAGTATAATGGTTTCTGAGCAGCTTTGCCAAGCTTAGATCTTTCTTCCAACCAAAGCAATGTTGCTTCATCATCTATACCAAATGCAAATAAATATGTTTCCAGACATCTGTAATGCTATAGGGTTCTCCTGGGGATATCTTATTCACCTTTTGGATCTAACAATCAATACTTAGCTATTTTCCAGGCCTAAAATGAGTATTACTTTAACTCACAAAAAGTTATGTTAGCTGGAACTTAGTTCTCTCTAAAGCACAAAATATGAGTTCTGAGAATGTCAAAAGAATAGGGGTTGAAGGCAGGAATCTGAATACGGTAAATTTTTTCTTCTTGCATGGTTTTGTTGTAAGTCCTGTAGAAAGAACTTTTCTTTGCAGCCTGGCTTCTCTTTACATAACAAATCTAAATTCTGGAAATAGGAATGTTATAGACCAAACAAGTTATATAAATACATCTTTTCTATAAAGGCTGAGATACTAAATATAGCAAACATTGGGAGGATAAGGGGAAGTGTGTGATATAATTAAGCAAAGGAATGTACCTAAATCATTTTTTTAAGTCATTATTTGCTTAAAACAAGACAACCTAAGTAATGTGGGAACCTGTACCACGATGAAACTTCATAACTGACTCTACATTTATTAACAACCCAACTTGAGCATTCTATCGAGGTTAGACATTAGAAGAAACCTTGTAAGACAATGGAAGAAATAACCTAATGTTGCCAGTTAGCAGTTATCCAACGATCTGAGATTTAAGAAATAAAATAATTTCTGCACTTTAGTTAATTTTTTAAGGATTATAAATACAATCTTTTGATAATCTATTCAACAATTTACATGCAGATAATAGTACAATGTTTTGCAATTACTCAATGAGATAAGGAATCCTCACATTTCAGTGAATAACCAAGGAAAAAGCCTGCAGCTTTCAGCGTCAGTTCAGAGGAAGTTTCTGTTGAGTTTCTGAGACAGTCAGACTACTATCTCCTCTGCCTGTCCATTTCTATAGCAGCTTTGTTGTTTTATGATGATAGTCTCACCCCTTGAGACCAGCCATAGGAAAGGTACAATAGAAGCATTACTTGTATTGTTTGGTTTTATATGAGACACATTGGGAAACCACTACTTTGTGGAATAGCATTTGCAGGAGGTCTCCAGAGGGCACCAATCTCACTGGCTCAACCCAAAGCTGAATGACAACAAAGAATGGGAAAAATTAAAAGGAAAGGTGCTTTAATTGAACCTGTATTTGTGGAAACGTGATACAAACCTAGAAACACCTTTCTTAGTTCCTAGAATGAGAAAGAGAGCTTCTCCAGAGACCCTCAGCAATAACAGCCAAATCATTACAGGCTAAAACAAATGTCCCCCACTAGCTGAAAATGTATTTCAAAATTTCTTTAAGAAAATGCTACTCTTTCTTTAACAAATAAAATAATGGAAAATTAAAAAAATAATAATATAGAGAAAAATATAAAACTGGAGTCAACAAACTTTGTCGTAAAGGGCTTTGCAGAGCATATAGTCTGGCTCAACTACTCAATTATGCCATAATAAAGTGAAAGAAGCCATAAAAAATGGCATTAGCAAAGGGGTACAGCTATAGTCCAATAAAATTGTATTTATAAAAACAGGAAAGTTTTGAGCTAGGGAGCTACAATTTACTGACTGTTTATCAAAAATATTTTCCAAACCAGTTACTCACTCTACAGTTGAGGAAAGATCTAAAGTAATTGAAGTGAGATGTCAAATAGGTCTAAAATCTAGATCTTTTGATGTTGAGTTTCTTTTCCAGGAGTGCCACTGTCATGATGCTCTCATGCCAAACCTTGCTTGCAAAGCTGGGACTTTAACATGGAACACCTGAGTGGGCGGGCACTTCAGAGTCTTTATTCCTCCAGAACCACACATTTTGCTTCTGGCAAAATGACTTGCAGTTGAAGTATGGTAGAAACAATATTGGTCTTCAAATGAAGTTTTGAATTTTCACCACCATGGTCTCATTCACCAGCTATGTGTATTCAGCAAGTGAAGAAGTTCATGGTTTTCATTTTCCTTATCTCTAAGAGTCAACATTTAACTGAATACTAATCTTGTCAGGATCGAATGAGAAATTTGCCTAAATATATTTTATTAATTACAAAGGGTTAAGCAAATGTGAGCTGGGTCATCATATCAATAAAATATATAGATAAATGAATGGCTTCAGGTAAGCTGTGATCAATGGATTATGTGATGGGTTGTTATAAACAAACACATAAATTGTATGTGTGCATGAGCCAGTTGATTTTACTCTACTTCAAAACCTCTAGATTATATCTCTTAATCTTGACAAGCACACTTGTAAATATATTGTAAAAAACACAATAAACTATATGTATGTCCAATCATTTCAGTATCAGGATAAAAATCCTAATTAAAAAACATAATCTACTAAAAGTATGTACTCTATTAGGTTAAAGAATAAGCAGCCTTTTTATATTTGAAAGAATGCCTGTCACTGTGCCTTTCAATTTGGACACAATACAAACTAGTCCTAAATTCACAAATACGGTACTCATTTCACCAGAGCATATATAAAACTTCCAACAGTTAGGTTGATAAAAATTCCTTAATCCAATGGTTCCTCGGTGTCACAACCATTTGCTCTTCTAAAGTCAAGTTCAAACCAGAGGTGATTCTCTTTCTTCAGGTGTCTTATGAGGGCATTGTGAAGTAGTAACAGAAAGAACAGCATTGGCATATAAAGTAATTTTAGTTGTCTATTTGTACTGATTAAGTAACTTGCCATAAGAAACATTCTAGATTCTATTGATTTATTTGCTTTAACAGTCTTTATAAAGATATTCCTCTTCTAACACTTATTTTAGTTCTATAGTCCCCTAAAAACACACAATTTATTATAATCAAAAACATATTATTATTATTATTATTTGAAGAAATAGTCTTACTGCCTGTGGCTTCCAATGGTGTCTATGAGCTTCACAGAAATTTTTTGGCCTAAACCTTATGAGTCATTGAACTTCTGAGAACCAGCCAACTTTCAGACTGACCTAATCAAGATCTGTCTATAGGTCCCTCTATGTGTAAAAGTCTTTTAAAATGGAAATATTCTGGTAGGGAAAAAGGAGGGAGTGGAAGACAGAAGCAGAAAGTTATGCAGGACATCCTGTTTTCACTTAAGCTGAGCAAGGTTTGTAAGATAGAGCACAAATTCATGAAACCACGTGTACAAACACAGAGTCTAGTCAAAAGCTGAAACTATGAGCAAAAAGCCCTTGTCTAATCCCAAATACTCGGCTAATCATCTGGGTGCCCTGTGGAAGTCACTTTACTGTCAGTTCCTATTTCCTCACCTGTACTTGTAAAGAATTTAGATTACATACCCAGTTGATTATCTTTACTGGTTTATGGATTCATGATTTCAGGAAGTTTAATTGAGATTTAACAGAATGAATTACAGAAAGTTTAATGGGGAGATTCTCTGCATATCACAGTGTGATAAATGCAAGTGCCTAGGCTTACTGACCTGAGTTCTGCCTTATAATGTATCTCTTCTTTAACTGAGACCTTTGGCTATATAATGACTTTACAATGAACACATGAATTATCAGACTGGATTTATTAAGAGTTATCTTTCCTGTGATTTGATTCATTCCAGAGAAGAGAAAATTCCTTCTCGGTACTAATAACTGTTCCCACTTCTCCCATCTCTGATAGAATACTCTAGGTAAATTGTTGTGTCTACTTAGATTGACTGTGCAATGGGGGCAGTACACAAGATATACAGGTAAAATAAGAAAATTATGAACTTGAAAAAGCAGTTCACAAAGGACAGTATAATTTATATTTAGAATTACAATTGTATATCTTACAGGTAAGGAGTTATCCAGATAAAATACCTATTTATATTAATGAAGAAAATAATAGACAATATAATATGCACTTATGCTATTTATTACATAACCTAAGCACTTAGAAACTGGAAAACAGTTACTATTATTCAATCCTTAATGTACTAGGGCAGTGGTTCTCAACTCTGATAGCACAATAAAATCATGTTTTAATTGTTAAACTGATCAAGGTCTCTTACCAAACAATTAAATCAGGACCTTTGTATGTGAGAGCTGCGTCTCAGAAAGTGGCATTTATAATACCAAAATACAAATGGTGTGCATGGAGTTTTGCTACCCCACTGTCCTGACATTTTTCTAAAACCCAATGTAAGACAACATTGGCAAACACCTCACTTTTCCTACATAGGTCTTCCTTCCCACATTAGTATATATTCCAATAATGAATAAAACTTATTTCATTTTTGAAGGTTATATTGAATCATAAGGAACACAAGAGGACAAAACAACTAGTAATTACAATTTTTGAAGGATAATATTGTCTTTAAAAACAAAACAAAACAAAAAACAGTCATGCAAGATGCTCCAGGTGGCCTCTGAGACCTCTGAAGATTTTCATGTTTCTCACTAACTCATGTTTTCCCATCTATAAAAAAGGAGGAAACATTTGCCTCTGACCATCCCAGAAGGATGAAGACCTCTGAAGATTTTCACAGTTCTCACTAACTCATGTTTTCCCATCTGTAGAAAGGAGGAAACATTTGCCTCTGACCATCCCATAAGGATGATCATGAGTGAAATATAATTAAATATGTTAGTTCCTAGGAGTCTTTTTCATAAGTACCTTAATGTAAAATTAAGATACTGTGATAGTTACTGTAGTTGTCACTACTACCATTAACTTTACTGTTGTACTTACAATATCCCTGTCACTCTATTAACGATCTTCTTGGGACCAAAAGTGACAAGTGTAAAATGATTTTTTAAATGTCATACTTGCTTTCTCTTGTAAATATTAAAAAAAAAAAGTCTAGAAGCACCCCAAGAGAAAGCCAAAACTAGAGTATGCTTATAAGCTAAGTTCCTATAACATCAGATCTATACTTATTATTTCAATTTCTCCACCCCTCCAATTACCATGTCTTTTCACTCAAATATAATGTAAAGCTTCAGATGATTTAAGTAGTTCTATAAAACACTAGAGAGAATCTCTTTAGAGCATTAAATTTTGTCAGCCTTTCTTGAATCCAGCCTTCCTGGATATCAGTACTATTTCTATCTTGATTCCAGAGCACAAGATCTATTTCACATCTGTCTTTTGCAGAGTCATGTAATATGTAGCAAGTAGTAAACACTGCTATGTGTCACTGAAAGAACCTATAGCCAGAGTCTCAAGTCCTTTTTCGGTACATGTATGAGAGAAACTGGAATGAGTTCTGAGGTCCTTCTACTTCAAAAATTGCTGCAACTATATAATTATTTCCAAACCCCAATAGTATGTTGTTTTAAAAGCTGAACTATGTGACTCTAAAATTCAATTTTAAGAACAAATCAAACATCATTGGCTAAAATAGCAAAGTAAAACTGTGAACAGTTTAACAGTGTACATGGTGGCAGCACGGGGGCTTTCCCCATCCAAATATTAAGACATATAATAAAATTATAATAACTAAGGCATTGTCACTCTGTTCTAAAACATATAGTCATAAAATAAAGTAGAATAGAAAGTACAAAAACAAATTTATGTTTATAAAAGAATCAATGAGAAAAT
>PVKE010022473.1:0-25540 GCA_004027555.1 Craseonycteris thonglongyai | reverse complement strand
ACAATCTTTGACAGACAGCTTTCTCGCCCCGCCCCCTGGCCCCCAGCTCTCCCCTCCCTGTCCCCTCCCCACTTCTCTCTGTCCCTTCATCATAGTCACTTCAGATCTTAGGTCTCGAGGGCACTTTGGCACAGGAGAAGTGCTTTATGTGAGAAGGCAGTGCAGGGGACTTTTTACAGAAGAAACAAGTGACTTATAAGTGAGAGAGCCTGGAGTATTTTTGCAAAAAAAATATTTTTATGTTAAAACGATTTTAAAACCCTAAAATGGCCATAAGCACAGAGAGCTTTTTGTGGTTTCATATTTAAACAACAAATTTAGGAAGACACAGGCAGGGTCTGAGGTAGCTGTGCAGGCGATGAGGACATGGGTGGGAGGGGGCAGGCGCTGGGATGGGGACTGGAATGTTCTTCAGCAACGAAGGGAAGCCCAGTGGGCTTGGGCCACGGATGGGTGGCATCTCTGTGTGTTGACCTGCAAAGCTACGGGAAAGACGCAACGACCGGTGAAGTGTGACCCCGAAAAGTGGGCCCCAAACCAGATGTATTGAAGCCATCAGAACCGTTCCCAGGCCTGTCACCTCCCAGGGGCAGCGGGGCGTGGCTGCGCTGAGGCTGCAGGGTCTCGCTGGGTGGAATAGTGACACGTCAACAGGGAAGGAAGGCTCTTCAGTCCTGAAGCTGACAATGTCCACCAATCATTTCTGCCAATTTCATCACTTCTTTCTGTCCCAAGAGGCTAAGGAAGAGTTTCTTGTTTAAATAATGAATCTTCTTACTGTTTCCTAAAAAAATTAAACATGGCTTTATGTTCCTATGGGCATTTGCTTTCCTTGGATCACGTGACCTTTGTGTTCTTGTCATGATCCAACACTGACCTATTTGTACTGTGAGCAGCGGGGAAGGACCTGCAGGTCGTCGTGGGATGTGTTGTGACCCTGGTTTTCCTGCAGGCATAGGAAGGGATGGGGCGTGAGCCCGGCCAGTGGTGCTGGCGGTAGGCAGGTTTCAGCCCGGTGTGTGTGACCGGCTGTTAGCAGACATCGCCCGTCAGGGCAGGGGGAGTGCGTCCTGCAGACCTGGGAACGTGCCAGCTACCCACGCCGCAGCCTGTGACCAGCCACAGAAGTCCAAAGGGGGCCGTTTCATGAGCCGGGCACTCTATTCAGTTCTGTTACCAGAGTGGCTGGCTGGGGTCAGCCCTGTGGGTCGTCTTGGAAGACAGCAGACACCCCTAGCTACAATGATCACTTCCTGCCCAAGAAACCATTAGGTTTGGGACGCAGTTGGTGGCGGTCTGTCTTGACCGCTCAAACAGAAACAGTCAGCCCGTGGGCAAGACACAGCTTGTGTCCCCCAAGCCCCCAGCACTGCTGGCGGCGGCAGTGAGACAGCGTGGGGGCTTCAGCAGACAGTCACTTGAAGATCCATAGCCAGGGTCTCCCTGAAGTGTCACCTCTGGCTACATCTCAGCAGCTGTGAGGTTGGAGCCGAGCTCCTTGGCCACACGGGCTCCGTCCAGTGCCCGGCAGTGAACGTGACAGTGAGGAAGGCGCAGTCCCTGGCGTCCCCAGCTGGCCACCGGAGAGGAGCTGGTTCCGGGCCCCAGGGGACCAAGCCCTGACCGGTCTGCACCGCTCAGACCCACCCCGTTCTCAGCACAGCAGCCTGGTTCATAGCCCAGGTGCCGTGTGCAGTGTGACCATGTGCCGTTGTTTACAGCTCTGAAAAATTGTGAGTGATGCTTAAGCCTCAGTGACCAAACTGAACCCTGATTCTGAGAGCAGACGTCAGACACCAGTCTTCAGTGGGGTCTGAAGTGGGCAGGGGCTTGTCCTGCCCACAGGACTCTGGGAAGGGGAGCGGCAGCGACCCCTCGTTCCCACAAAACTCGACTTTCTTAATCTAGGGAGTGGAGCCAACTGCCATCAAATGGAGGGTCTGCTTTTGCTGCTGGTTATTTCTCTTTTTAGCGTGTTTTTCCACTTCTTCAGTCGTGTTCCTTGTCCAATGCAGAAACGTTCCTTCCGCCGCTCACTGAGGTTTGTGATTCTGGCTTCTGTGGGTTTTATTGTCTGTGTCAGACGTGCAGCCCCATGTGGTTCTGTGAGCACCGCCCGCATCCCGCCCGCCCACGTGGCTGTTCTGTGCCCGCCACCCTCACGCACCCTCGCGCTCGGACGACAAACCGCCCCTGTGTCATAGCTCATGTGTTTCCAGAGAGAATCAACGAGTCCTGTTCAGTGTCCTGAATAAATTGCTCTATTTTGATACTAGACAACGTGGTGGGTGTTTCTTTGCCTCGCCCTCGGTGACTCGGGCCACGTGACACACAGGAAGGGGATGGTGGCGTTTTCTTGAGTGCGAGCTGGCTGTGGGTGGCACTGCTGTCTCTGGAGAGAGGGGGCCCGAGCGTCCTCAGAGCTGATCACACAACGAGCACCTGTTTGACGGGCTTCCTGTCGTTACTTTATTTCAGGCCGGCTGTTTGAAAAGACTGAACAAAGCCAATGACTTTTCCTCTTGTCCACAGGTTGGTTTGCTGGGAGTTTGGGTTCCAGGGTGAGCCCTGAATGATCTAAAGTCACAGCGCAGGAGGTTCTGACATTTACTTCTGCACAGTGCAGACCAGCATTTGGGGAGCGTGCCACTGCCCTCGGCCACACTCCAGCGGGTTTCATTGATGCCACATGCGTCATCGGTGCGTGTTACAGACTCTGCTATTGCTGTCCCCATGACAGGAGGCAGCTGGCACTGACAGGCTGGGTTCTGCTGTACAAGTCAGTCACAAAGCAGGTCACAATGTCATTGTCCCCAACATTCCCCTGCATGGGACACTTTCTTCTTATTTTTTAAAGATTTTTATTTTTGACAGAGACAGAGAGAAGGGGGAGGGCCCAGAGCCGTCTCCATAGTTGTACATCATCCGTTTTTGACATGGTTTCCTTCCACACAGCGGGAACTGGGCTGGTGGCCCCCCGCATGGGAAGCTCACCCTAGCTCAGCACATGGGTCCACACGGGCCGGGAGCAGGACTCGATCTCAGTCCCCACAGCTGCACAGCGAGCACTCAACCCACTGAGCCATCTGGACTTCCCCTTCTCACTTCTTTTTGGTTCTCGTGTTGTCTGGGGTACAGCCTGCTTATTTTGAGGTTTCCCTTTTTTTTAACACTGCCACCCAGGTGAGCAAGCCTGTTCCCACAGTGGATTTGGGGTGAACTGAGAACCCCCAACCCTGCTGCAAAAGCCATAGTGAGATCCTGGAAAGAACTCGTAGCAGACACGGGGCAGGGGGCAAAGTGTACAACAGGCCCCTCAGGACAGGCAGGCACAGGGGTGGCTCTGGTGGCTTCTGTGACGATCCTGGGAACAGCTGCCAATGGGTGTCTGCACCACACAGGTGAGTGGGTTGGGACACACACATTATCCAGGATTTGTGTCACTTTAATCTGCGGGCAACGTGAGACCCTATGTAGCAGGGACCTACAATCCCCCCTTGGTCCCTAAGACTCCACTGAATTTTCCTGACCTCGGCCTCGAAGCCCCAGCCACTGCACAGAGCTCTCGGTCGCTGGAGGCTACCCACGTAATCGTGCTATTCCTAAAAAATACTTGAGTTCATGTTCACGGGGAGTTTTCACCTGTGGTTGTGGGCTGTTGGTCACTGTACGTGGGAACTTGAAAGTCACTTTCTGAGATGCATGGAGTTGGGGGGAGGGGGGCAGACACAAGTCCTTACAAAGGACCCAAAAGTTTTGGCCCATGGTTTTTTTTGTTTTGTTTTGTTTTTTTATTTGTTTTTTTCAGTCTCTCTCCTTTTTCTCCAAAGCGCCTCATCCACTTGCAAGGTAAGCAAGGCAAGAGGATGTGTTCTGCGTGGAGGATGGGGCAGGGCGTGGGGAAGGGACAGCGACGTTCCTTCCAGAACTCCTTCCCCTGTAACCTGAAGGCCCTGTTCTGGACAGTGGGGTCTGATGGGAACACTTGTCCTCACCGCACTTAGAGGGGACAGGACTGGGTCTAACACGCTCCACCAGAGCCGCACAATTGTAAGTGAGCAGAACCGTACCTTTGCTAGAGGGCACATGAGCAGACACAGAAAAGCTTTCGTGGTGTGACAGATAAGCTGGGCAGGGACTTCAATGGGAGCTACGTGACAGGAGCATCTCTACTCAAACAGCACTCCTGGCTCCCCCTGTCATGTCCAGCCATCCAAACTCAGATCCTGACCTCTTCAAGAACCTCTGCTACTTGTCCCCTCCCAGTATCACAATTGCTTTTATCGCCCTTAGCATTCTAATGTTTTCTAGCAGGTGCGATCGACAAAAACGTTCCCTTGCAGTGACCAGTCTGTCCAGAAATCCCCTAAAACCAAGCATTCTCATGTCTGCTCAGTCGCCTCCCTTGTTCACGAGCTTGGCTTGATCCCATCATGTCTCTGATGCTCATTGGTGTCCCCTGTGCCTGGAAAGTAGCAGGAGGAGGCACTCCCCCACCCTCCCACTCTCCACCCCAATCAGAGCCACCACATCAGCTGGTGACCTGGATGCACCACCTAGGAAATCATTTTAACTGGGTCACTAGATCGCTCAGGGTTCTGATTTGCAAGCTTCCACCCCGACTCTGGCTACGGTAAACCGAAAAGAATGGACAATTGTGCATACCTGAGCATGTCCTCACAGGCAGGCTTGGGGGCCATGCAGACACGGGGGGCCATGCAGACACGGACAGCCAAAGTCCGACAACCGGCCCGGTGTCCTGCAGCTAACAGCGCCGACAGCACTGGGCGCTGCCCGTCCCACAGCGAACGTCTTTGCCTCCAGGGTGTGGTTGGGGCCGTGCCCATCGGTAAGGGGGAGCCTCCAGGGGGGCTCCCATGCTGGGGGCCAACACAGACTAAGAATGCAGAGGCCACACTCCTTCACATGCCCTTGACGCTTGGGTCAAGGTGTGCATTTCCCGGTGCAGGTGCATCCTTATGAAGACACAGCCCCAGGGCCACAGTCAGTCACCGAGAGCCCTGAACATCTGTGGTAACGTGACTCTCCAAAGGCACAAATGCAGAAGTGTCCTGCTCCGCTTTCCCAGAGGGAACGCGTGTCCTAATCTGGATTTGAAGGGAGGCGTCACACAGCAGAGCTGTCTGCCGTGGCCTCCCTCAGACCAGTGTCTTGCTTTTCTACAGACCTTGCTGGGTTGCAACTGCATGTTCCAACATTTTTGCCAAATATTAATATATAAAAGGGCTGTCCACAAAGTACCCAGCCATGTAACCATTATTATATTGACAATGGCTGGATTTTTTCCAGACATTGTATATATATTTTTTCAACTGATGGAAAGATAAAGACCTAGGCAATGATGTGAGCATTAATCACATTCCAAGAATTCCTGAGACTCAACACAGCCTGGGACCAAATGCTAAATTCCTGGTCCAAGCTATTCCCCTGACACCCTCTACTGGTGAATGAAAGTCACCCAGTGCAGCTGCTCTTCATACCCCATTCATCCTGCTACTCCTGCGTAGATTTTTGACATACCTTACTCCAGAACATTTGCTTGAGGTGTTGGGACAGAATCTGAGTCACATTGGGACATATTATGACTTAACTTCCCCAAAGACTTGGACCTGGCATTGCCTTGCAGCATCTACAGAGATGTTGAGCATTTAATCTAGAAGGACTTTTTCCTTTCCTTGTACCCAGAAAAACAAGATTCAGACCCAAAACAGGTTTCAAAGTGAAGGCGTCTTTATTGCTGGCATCCACGGAGGACTCACATCTCTCAAAAACCCGTGGCCCTGAGTGAATTCAGAGGGGTTTATAAAGGCAAAACCGCAGCCTGCTTATCTAGTTGAGCCTAGCAAGGCACTGTACAGAAGCTAAAAAGCAGTTAACAAGGGTGCAGCAACTTCTGGTTAAGCTAGATATTCAGGAACAGTTGAAAGTTTCATAATCACCTGGGGCAGCTGAGGGTGTGGAAAACCACAGGGTGGGCTGGGGGACTGGAAAGTATATAGAGTGGGAAAGTTATAGGGTGGGGGGCTAGTGGCACAATGGTGGAAAATTACAGGTTATAACATCCTAAGCACACATTCCTGGATCATATATCTTATCACAGAGAGCATCTTCAGGAAGAAGTTCTAACGTGATGAGAGTGAGATTTTGGAAAGTGCTACACAACCTGGCAGAAGAAAGATGGGAAAGTGAGAATGCAATTCTAAAAAAATAAGGAATGTAGAATCTGAGGGTACAAGGTAGGGGACTCTGCCACATCACCTTCAAGGGTCAACCTGTGTTCATAGAAAAGATTCAACCTCATTTTTGTTGTGGGACCTACTTGCAATATGGATTTTTAACTGTGCTGGCATCAGAACATAGTGTCACATCCTGCACAACAAGAGCTGTGGGATACAAGAAGGGTGACACAGGGTTAAGAAAGACAGTAGCCGAGAACAGATTGAAAGTGGGGCCAAGAGACTCATTCAAGGACTGAGCACCAAATCAGGCCAATGGATAGCTTTTATTAGCTATTGTACAAGGAAGTTAAGCTTTAATATCAAGGTTTGTGAGTTCCGTGCATGGCAACTCTTTTCCTGAAGGTCCCCATGTATTCCAACATGTACTATGCCTTCTTACATAAGCCCAACCCCAGGGAATGGAATCATTGTTTAGAAACCATCTGATAAGGGAGAACAACTGATATCATTCCATCAGGTCTCAGCATTCTGAGACACTACCTTCGAAGAAGCTTTGCCGAAATCATTCCTTTGGGTCTCAGCTTTCTGAGACGCTCCTGTGTGATGCCATGAGATTGGAGTCGGGGAGCAAACAGTTTTACAGCTGCAAGGCAACATTTCCTCCTTTTTTTTTTTTTTGTAAAAGGAAAAACACAGTCTTAGCAGTTTCTTGATCTTTGGCCCATCCAAGGACTTGTCTGGATCTGAGGACTAAACAGAACAAAAGAATAATTAACAGGAGTGATATTGCATTCACAAATCCTCCACCTAAGGTCTTTACCCAAGTGAGGATATTCAAAGAAGAAAGCTATTCTGCAACCATGGAAAGTGTCTTTTCTCCAGGGAGGACCTGGAGTTAGACAGAAGACGTTTGCTTCACTTCTTGTCATAGTTGCACGATATCTAGTAAGATTGGGAGCATGTCCCAGGAGATGAACTTATACATCAGACCAAGCGGTACATGTTTGATTGTAAGAAAAAGGAGTTACAGATTAAGCAGAAACATTCCAATCACATTTTAATCACTTGCATAACTTGCCCATGTCAGACCACTCCTTACCTAAATTGACTTTCCCAAATGCAGCACGGGCATCGTAATCTTTTATGTTCCTGTGCTGATTTGGCTGTTTTTTTCTGAATGCTTCCTTCAAGAAGTCCTATATTTACTCAGTAGGTGTCACTAGCATACTACAGTCATTACAGCAGGTGGTAATTTCTGTAACTATTCCTGTTTTTATTAGCATGTCTATATTTTTGATGATTTTAGTAGCATTCATCAGTTGTTTTCAGGAGACAAGTTGTTTCAGTGGTGTATTCCTCTGCAGAATTTTTGCCATTTTCTGTGTGATTTGTAATATCTATCTTCTACCTCTGCTCTTATGGTATTCCTTTTTTGTCAGTTTATGGTATTTTTATCAATTAGATACCCTTCTAAAATCTCATTTCAAGTCGAATTTTTTCTTATGTTGAACTACTATTTTCTCATATGGTTTCCCGCTATTTTTTAGAAAAGGCAATTGATATATAAGAATTTTAAGATTTTTTAATAAAAAAATTATGTACGATTTTCTGCTATTGTTTATTTTTCCTGGTCATAAACATATCAATAGAATGAAGAAATAAAAAAAAAAAAACAACTGACATTTACTGAGAGGAAAAAATTAAAAAACCCATTAGGCAAGTGGTTAAAGTAGTCATAGTTTGGAGATTTTCTAATTTGTCTCCAAGACAGACAACAGTTGTCTTTAAATCAGCTAATCTTATGCTGATTTCTTGATCAATTTTAATTCATTGATTTCAGGTTTTACTAGCGTTTTCATGCCATTCTTGTACAAATTGGGTTGTCTGCACAGCTTTATGTAATACTACCCTGGAGATACCAACAGTAGCTATTGCTATAATCCCCATAATGGCTGCAATTAAAAGGCCAATAAATCTTTTAGTCCTGTGTAAAATCTTATGAAGAAGTTATGGGACAATATAAACCGATGGGGAGCCTTCCCATACCCTAGGAGCTTAGAGAGCCATAACTCTCATCGCCTTGAAATCATAATTTAATCATGGGAGGCATTATAAATTCAAGAATTAATGCATTTATACAGATGGCATTGAGGACATTCAACTAATTTTGCAGTCTGATTAATGGTGAGAGTTCCCACCAAGAAAACAAAAGGAGTTGTAAGACAAACTTGTAAAGAAAACTTTTTTGTTTCTTCAAACTGGAATGGTTTCAGCCACAAATGCTTTTTCTTTCACACGCTTTCACTCATGGTATGGTTTGACACACCATTCAGGTACCCACAAAAGCCATTCCTCTGGACCTGGAGAAATACAAGCAAAACCTTGTCCCCATGTCAATAAAGTTCCTAAATGCCACTGATTAGTTAGATATCATTCCACCAGATGGTAATGTTTTCTATAGGCTTTGGACTTTGATGAATATTGAAATGCCTTTCGATGGCTGTAGACTGAGATGAGCCTTGGTATCTGAGCCAGATGAATTTTAAAAATTTAAAGTAAACATACCATAGCTTTAGCTAATTGCACCTGTGTATCTCACCCTTTTTGTTTTTGTAACTGTTTCTTTAGCGTGTCATTAGCATGTTCAACAATGGCTTGACCCTTTACACAATGGCTTGTGTATTGTAGGGAATGCCTGTGGTATGAGTAATATGCCAGGTGGAGCAGAAGTGTGCCAATTTGGACCTAGTATATGCAGGGCCATTGTCTGTTTAAATGTTATGAGGGAGGTCCATAATAGAAAAACAAACAAGTAGATGATGACAGGAATGTGCTGTAGTTTCACTGGTCTAGACAGTAGCTGTAAGAAAGCCACAGGCAGTATCAATAGTAACATGTACAAAAGATAGCTTTCCAAAGGAGGGGACAAGAGTAATGTCCATTTGCCAGATAGCATTGAGTGTGTGGCCGTGGGGATTCATGCCTTCAGGGCATTCCTGTGGATCATTAAGAATTTGGCAAGTAGGGCAGATTTGAACGATCTTTTGAGCCTGTTTGTTAGTTATAGCAAAGCGGGAACAGAGCCTGCCAGCATTTGTATGAGTCAAAGAATGAAAATCAGTGGCTCCTGTAACATAAGCATTACCAAATAAGGAATCAGCAAGGGCATTGCCGTAAGTCATAGCGCCAAGTAAGTTAGTGTGTGCATGAATGTGCATGATAAAGAATGGGTGTTGAGAATTTCTGAACATTTGTTGAAGCTGATTAAATAATATCTGAAGAGGCAAATTACCCGTATTTTCCGGCGTATAAGACGACCCCCTAATTTTACAGTTAAAACAGGTTTAGGCCTATATTCGCTGTATAAGACTACCCCCCACTTCCGAGGCAGTAGTCTTATACAGCGAATATAGGCCTAAACCTATGTTTTAACTGTAAAATTAGGGGGTCGTCTTATACGCCGGAAAATACAGTATGATTAGAAGAAAGAGACGGGGAATGCTGGGATGGCTCAGCAGGTAAAACTCTCGCTTTGAAGCCCCAAGGACCAAGGATCGAATCCCGGCCCATGCCGACCCACATGCTGAACTGGGGTGTGCCCCCAGTTCAGTTCTTGCCAGGACCTATGTGGGAGGCTCCCGGCCCAGTTCCTGCCCTGCGCAGCCCTGTGCCCGCCTGTGGAGTGAAACTATATGGAAAACTAATGTCAACTATGGAGACTGTTCTGGGCCCTCCCCCTTCTCTCTGTCTCTCCCTGTCTCTGCTTCTCTCTGCCAAAAATCAATAAAATAAATCTTTTAAAAAAAGAAGAAGAAGAAAGAGACGCCATCTCAATTTTTTTTTTTAAGTTTTATTTATTAATTTTTGACAGGGAGAGAGACAGAGACAGAGAGAGAACTGAGCTGGGGGAACTCCCCAGTTCAGCATATGGTTCCGCACAGGCCGGGCCCGGGATTCAATCCTCGGTCCCTGGCACTGCAAAGTGAGTGCTCAACCCACTGAGCCATCCCGGCTTCCCCCGTCTCAATATTTTGTACAGTATGAACAACATAGGCAGAGTCAGAGACAATATTTAAAAGTTCCAGAAATGTTTGCAGAGCAGTCAAAACTGCCACAAATTCAGCTTTTTTGAGCTGAGGTGCAATTGGTTTGGATTAATTTGTGACCTTTATCACTGACAGTGGCCACTTTTCCTTTACTGGATCCATTAGTGAAAACCGTCAAACCCTGAGGAATAGGGATTTGGCGAAGTTTTGAGGTAAAATTCAATTAGTCGCTTGTAAAATTGAAATAGTTTATTTTTTGGATAATAGTTATTAATGAGCTCATGGAAACCACTAAGAGCAATCTGCCAAAATTGAGAATGAGTATTTAAATGTTATCTGTTGTTTTTTAAATAAAACTATAAATATGACTGGGCTCCTGTCCCTTTAAATGGAGAACTCTAGTGTGAGCTCATGAACTAAGATCTGCTATTATTTCTACATAAAGTCAGTGATTTAACAATGTTGTTAGGCAGGAAAAACCATTCTACTAAATCTTCATGTTGGAGTTATCACCGTAGGAAAATACGGAGTAGTGAAAATTAAAACCTGTAAGGGTTGAGAGGGGTCTATAGGTTGAATTTGAGCCTTTTGGATTTTGTTTTCTCCTAAGTATAACTCCTTGTTGGCCTGAGGAGTTAGGGTGCAGGGGTTGGGGGTGGCTATCCAATTGAGGGCAGCCTTGCAAGAGACCAAATAAATTGCTGAGAGCATAAGTGGGAATGCCCAAGGTAGGACGTAACCAATTAATGTCTCCTAGTGATTTTTGTAAATCATTTAAAGTATTAATTTGATCTCTCCTTCTCTGAACCTTTTGAGATCAAAAGATTGGTGGTCCATGACTATTTCTAAATATTGGAGCAGTGTTGTGGTTTGAATTTTATTAGAAGCAATATGAAATCCAGCCAAATCAAGTTTATTCTAAGTAATTCAAAACATGATTGTAAACATTTCATGGAGGAGGCAGCACATAAAATGTCATCCACATAATGAATAATGTAACAATCTGGGAAATTTGTTCTAACTGGTTGAAGAGCTCTGGCTACAGAAAGCTGACATATTGTCAGGCTATTGAGCATCCTCTGGGGAAGAAGTTTCCATTGATATCTTTTTAAAGGTTCTTTATTGTTAGTTGAAGGAATGGAAAATACAAATTCAGGACAATCTTGGGGGGTGTAAAGAGATTGTGTAGAAACAATCCTGTAAATCAATAACTATTAAAGGCCAACTTTTGGGAATCATGGAAGGAGCCCTGTTGTAAGGCACCCATGGGCTCAATGATGGCATTGATAGCTTGGAGATCAATGAGCATTTGCCATTTTCCTGATTTTTTCTTAATGACGAATACCAGAGATTTCCAAGGACTAGTAGAAGGTTCTATGTGATCTTATTCTAATTGGGTCTGTACTAGTTCTTTTAAAACCTCCAACTTTTTCTTAGAAAGGGGACACTGTTCTACCCAAAGAGGCTTATTTTGTGTCCATTTAAGGGTTATGGGAGCCTGTGGCTGTGCAACAGCCCTAACAAGAAAGGTTTTTGTGTCTCTGATATCCCAATCCCTCTTGTCCACGTTGGGATGGGGGCTGAATAGGCTGAATAATTCCCTGATTAAATTTTCCTAAACCTTTTCCTGGCTGATATCCCATTTGATTCATAATTTTTTGACTTTGAGGGCTATATTGTCCAGGGGGTATCAAATTTCTGCTTCCCACTGTGGAAGTAAATCTTAACCCATAAATTAACAGGAATGTCAGCAATATATGGTTATAAAAATATTTTTGGCCCTCAGGTCCAAGGCAGGGAAGGATACAGACACTAGCTTGGCCACAATGTTAATACTAGGTTTTTGTACTTTCCAACTTTTTGGTCATTTCTGTGAACTAATTATAGAAGCATCAGCACTTGTGTCTAAAACTCATTTAAATTTTTTGCCTTGCATTTCAATTTGGCAAATAGGGCGAATTCCTGAAATTTTTTCTGCTAGAAAAATACTTGCCTGTCCTGTATTTGCAAATTCTTTAGTTCCTCTTTTTTGAGTTCCTCCTTTTCTTGGGAAAGTATACAAGAGAAGCAATAATTAAGCAATTTGTTCCCCCTTTTTTGCTGACCAGGAAACTAATGAGAACATTATAATTTGAATTTCTCCCTCATAATAAGAATGAATGAGACGTGTATGGATAGTAACTTTTTTGGGTATTAAGCTAGGATGACCAACTGACTGCAGGAATCAGTAGCCACACGGAAGGCGGCTCTCCAGGAAGTAATAAAATACCTTGAGTGGGGCAAACATCTATTGTGGCATTCCCCTCTGTGGTGGAACTTAATTGTTGTACAGTGAGTTGGGAGGAAGCACAGCCTGAGCCATATATGCCCTGGTTATTGTTGGGGCCTGGGCCCGGCCCCGCTTCCAGTTTCCCTGAATCGTAGTGCCAGTTTTATGAAAATTGATCTACATTTAGAGGCCTAGTGTTTTCCTTTTCTACATGTAGGGCATAAGCCAGGTTGTTTAGGTTCCAAAGAGTAGGGTGTGTTAATTGGTCAGGATTCACTTTTATTTTTCTTTAGGCATTCTTTTTGAGTGTGGCCTGATTTTCCACAATTATAGCAATTACTGGGGACTTGAGTCTGTCCTATTTTTAATCCTGTCATGGCTTGGGCTAACATGGAAACTTTAAATTGTTCTGTTCCTACTCCTTGACATAAATGGATAAACCCCAGCATGTCTGTCTTTCCTTTCATGGCTCCTATAGCCATCGTACAGTCCTCACTAACATCATAAGACATTATTTGTAAAACTATATTGGCTGCTTGTAAATTGCTTAGTTGCTTATTTATAGTATCATGTAACTGAGCAACAAATTCAGAATAGGGCTCTTGAGAACCTTGTAAGGTTTTCTGAAAAGACATTGGGGTTTTACTATCAGTCTCTATCTTTTCCCATGCCAAGAAGCGAATTCTTCATAGCTGAGTAACAGTATGATTGTCTAGTCTTATTTGATTCCGAGTATCTGCCCAATTGCCAGTTTCTAATAATTGATCTTTGGTAATGGCAACGTTATGCGCCTGATTATGTCTACCTCAGATTTCAGCATTATTGATTCACAATGTCTTGGCCAGGGCATTCCATCTACGGCAAGTGATAGATTGCCATTGACCACACCCTGTATAAGACCCATTGTATATGGAGAAGTAGGGCCATATTGAGTTATAGCTTGTTTGATCTCCTTTAGTATTTTGAAAGGAAAGGTTTAGACTAATATTCATGAATTAGGGTTATTTTGGTCCAAGCTACTAGTGATGCACTCATGAATGACAACAGGGAAAGCTAAAGCATCTAATTCTCCCTCCAATCGGGCCTGTTGTATGTATGTCCTTTTCAATTTCAGAGAGAGGTAAATGAGAGCCTCGTGAAGGAGGAGGAGGTATACACACAGTGGAAAGAAAAGGATTAGCATTTTTTGCCAGCTGCGAAGGTGGCCAGCACAATAAATGAAGAAAATGACAGTGGCAAGTTAGGCAAAGGGGCAGAAGGTGGGTAACAGTCCTCCAAAGGTGGATATAAAGTTGTGGGGCTGAGACATCATCAAAATGGTGCTGTGATAGATCTTGAAACCTCTCCTGGGAAGACAACAATTTAAATAACTAAAATCCAACCAGAGAATCCCTAAGTAGTGCATAGCCTCGGTTGAGAGACCCAAGAAAATACATAAAGCTGGAGAAATGGAAGTGAGTGAGAGAGAAAGAAAGGGAGAAGTGTGGAGACACACCATGGAGCATGACCCAGAGACCAACCCAGTGACCAACCCAGAGGCTGACCCAAGTCCAGCACAGGAGAGACTGAGGTAGGCGTGTGGGGACATGGGTAGATGTACAGAACAACTCTGAAAGGGTTGGAGGCCTACAATGGACAGAGGTGGAAGCACAGATGGCCAGAATGCGGGGTAGACAGAAAAAACAGGCGTGGCTGAATGTGGCAAGACCCCAGTGGGAGTGTGGAGGGAGCAGCCATGGTGTGGTGAGGACAGCCAGAGCATGGTGCAGGAGGCCAGAGTGAGGCACCAGCAGCAGCTAGAGATAGGAGCGAGTGACCAGATTGAACATTGGCTGCCAGCACTTGTGTAGGGTAGCTGGAACTGGGGGCCTACAGATGTGTGAGGCCAGCAAGCTGGAGGCAGGTGTTCCAGTTTGCTGGAGTGCCAACACCAGGAGTGTGAGGGTGGCTGAGGCACACTGGCCCTCAGTGAGGTGGGGCCACACCGGAGCACTGCGTGGCCTTGGACATGGAGCCTGGCTGCTTCCCCTTGCTGTATCCCAGGGCTCGCCCCACAGGCCTCCCCATGGCCTGCCTTCAGTGAGCTGTGTCCGGGAAGCCACCATTACCCTGTGAAACAATCAAACCTGCACCTTGCCCAATAAACCCCGCACCCACTCTTACCGCTGAAGGTGGCAGAGGGAAACTGCCATTACCATGTAACACAATAAGACCTGTGCCTTTTCTAACAAACCCCACCCCCCAATCTTGCTACTGAAGACAGCAGATGGAAGTCGCCATTACCCTGTCATGCAAACAGACCTGTGCCTTTTTGAACAAGTCCTGCCACCACCATTTCCGCTGAAGCCAGCAGAGGGATCTAGCTAAGGTGACCAGATTTTAACATTGGTAAAGTGGAACACCATTGACCAGGGGGGAGGGGGTTCTTGATTAAAAATTTAGTCTATCTCTAGCCGTTCCCTGGCTTGTCATGTATTATTTCCAAAAATTGGGACTTTTATAAAACGCCGCGGGACGTGGGACAAATTGTTAAAAATCGAGACTGTGTCGCCAAACGCAGGACGTCTGGTCACCCTAATCTAGGTGTGGCAGCCACTGATAGGAGTGGGATCTTGGAGGCATAAAATACCATTGCCCACATACCTTCCCAAAGAGGAGGAATATAGAGACCAGGGTAACTAATTCAAAGAGAAACCTACCTCCTAGGAAGTCTTCCATTATGAGAAAATGAAATAAATAAGCGGAAATATTATAAGACAGTAACACCAGCTAGCAAAAATAAAAAAGATACCTTCACATCTACCAGGGGAAAAGTCCTTATGTCCCGGAAATGAAATGCTCCAAGAGCAATGAATATTCCTTTGAACAAAGGAGCTCAGAGAGAAAGAGAAAAATCTCCAGAAAAGGAACTTGAAGATATGGAATCATATGAGCTAAATAACAGAGAATTCAAGGCTACAAGTATAAAAATACTCAAAGAGATCAAAGAAAGCTGGTGGAGTACACAGAAGAAAAAAGTGATCTCAGAAAGAATATTGAATCTATGAAAAACATGCAAATAGAAATTCTGGAGATAAACAACACAATAAAAGAAATGAAATAGCTAGCATAGGAAGCAAAGCTGACCAGATGGAGGAAAGAAATAGTGAAATCAAAGACAAAAATTTGGAAATGTCACAGAAGGAAGAAGAGAGAAACCTAAAAGCTAAAAGAAATGAAAGATATCTACAAGAACTATCTGACTCCATTAGAAAAAATAATGTAAGAATAATAGATATTCCAGAGGGAGCAGAGGACAAGATAGGCACAGAGAATTTACTCAGATAGTAGATGAGAACTTCCCAAATCTATGGCAAGAACTGAAACCTCAATTCCAAGAAGGAAACAGGACCCCTAGATACTTGAATCCTAACAGACCCTCTCCAAGGCACATTATAATGAAGATGTCAAAGGTAAAGACAAAAAAATCCTCAAGGCAGCCAGAACAAAGAACACCATAACCTATAAAGGAAAGCCCATCAGACTATCATCATATTTCTCAACAGAAACTTTACAAACCAGAGAGAATGGAATAAAGTATTCAAAATATTAAAGGAGAAAAATTAAGAATCCATTACCAAACAAAGTTATCCTTTAGCTATGAAGGAGGAATAAAGACCTTTGCAGACACACAAACTCTGAAGGAATTCTCCAGCACAAGGCCAGCATTTCAAGAAATACTGGAGGAGATGAATGGACCTAAAACAAAAACTAAAAGTAAATAGGAATAAACTGGAACAACAAAAATATAAAAAGGGGAGGAAATAAAGACTTAAGTTTCCAAAGAGAATGGAGGTAAGAAACATCCTTAAGAAAAGGAACCATGACATATATGAAACTTTCTTTTATATAAAGTTCATGGTAACTGAAAAAGAACTTAGAACTGGGACACATAAATACAAAAATCAAAAATACAGAAAAAAAAACTGTCATAACACCATCAAACTAAAATAATCACTGGGAAGAAAAAAGCAAAGAAACAATAAAAAATTAAAAAATTTAAAAATAAAAGAGCTACCAGAAAACAAAAGATAAAATGGCTATAGGAAATCCTCATATATCAATCATCACTGTAAATGTAAATGGACTGAGCTACCAATAAAAAGACACAGAGTAGCAAACTGGATTAAAGAAAAAAACCCAACATTATGCAGTCTGTCTACAAGAGACATACCTAAACCGCAAAGACAAACACAGGCTCAAGGTGAAAGGGTGGAAAAAAATTACTCCAAGCAATGGCACCCAGAGAAAAGCAGGTGTAGCTATCCTTATATCTGACAAAGCAGACTTCAGGATCAAAAAGATAGTAAGAGACAAAAATGGACATTTTATAATGATAAAGGGGACAATACAATAAGAAAATATTGCACTTAGTTTACACCCCCAGCAGGAAGCACCAAAATTTACAAAGCAACTACTAACAGATCTTAAAGGAGAAACTGAAAAAAAAACCACAATTATAGTAGGAGACTTAAACACCCCATTGACAGCCTTGGATAGATCATCCAAACAAAATAAATAAAGAAATATCAGCTTTAATTGATACATTACAGTAACTGGACACAATGAATATTTACAGGACACTTCATCCTAAAACACAGAACTAGACATTCTTGTCTGGTGCCCATGGAATATTTTCAAGGATAGAACACATGCTAGGACACAAAGCAAATTAAAGAAGATCAAAATCATACCAAGTGTATTCTCCAATCACAAAGCTTTGAAATTGGAGATGAACTACAAAAAGAAAGCAGAAAAAACACATAGACACAGAGATTAAACATGTTATTAAAAAAAAAGACTGGATCAAAGAAGAAATAGAAGAGATTTAAAAATATATAGAGGGGAGGCCGGGATGGTTCAGTGGGTTGAGCGCTCACTTTGCAGCGCTAGGGACTGGGGATCGAGTCTCGGCCCTGGCCTGTGCGAACCATATGCTGAGCTGGGAGCTCCCCCAGTTCAGTTCTCTTTCTGTCTCTGTATCTCTCTCTCTCTCTCTCTCTCTCTCTCTCTCTCTCTCTCTCTCTGTCTCTGTCAAAAATAAATAAATAAATAAAAATATATTAAAAAATACATAGAAACAAATGACAATGAAAACACAACATACCAAAATTACTGTGATGCAGCAAAACCAGTAATAAGAGAGAAATATATATCATTACAGGCCTTTCTCAAGAAACAAGAAAAATTACAAGTAAATAACAAAAAGTCAACACCTAAAGAAGGAAGGAAACAATAAAAATTAAAGCAGAACTAAATGAAATAGGGAATTAAAAAAAACAAAAGAAAAATTTAGTGCAACAAAGAGCTGGTTCTTTGAAAAAAAATAATGAAATGGATAAATCCCTGGCTAGCCTCACCAAAGAAAAAAGAGAAAACACACAAATAATTCGAATTAAAAATAAAAGGGGGGAAATTAAAATTGACACCACAGAAATACAAAGGATCATACAAAAATACTATGATGGACTATATGCCACCAAATTTTGCAACCTAGAAGAAATGGACAAATGTTTAGAAACATACAGGCTACCTAGACTGAATCAAGAAGAATTGCATAACCTAAACAGACCAATCAACAGTAAGGAAATTGAAACAGTCATCCAAAACCTTCTCAAAAGCAACAGTCCAGGACCAGATGGTCTCACTAATGAGTTTTATCAGGCATTCAAAGAGGAACTAACACCTATCCTTCTCAAACTTTTCCAAAAAATTGAAGAGGCAATACTTCCCAACTCATTTTGTGAGGCCAACATTACTGTAATACCAAAGCCTGGCAAGGACATCACAAAAAAAGAAAACTATAGACCAATATCTGTGATGAACACCAATGCAGAAATCCTAAACAAAATACTAGCAAATAGAATACAACAATGCATTAAAAAGACTATGCATCACAATTAAGTGGGATTCATTCCAGGGGCACAAGGGTGGTTCAACAGACACAAATCGATCAATGTGATATTCCACATAAGCAAAATTAAAGATAAAAACCATATGATTGTATCAATTGATGCAGGAAAAAACATTCAATAAGATACAACATCCATTTATGACCACAACACTTAATAAAATGGGTATAGAAGGAAAGTACCTCAACATAATAAAGGCCATGTATTACAACCCCTCAGCGACTGTCAGACTGAATGGGGGAAAACTGAAACCTTTTGTTCTAAAATCAGGAATGAGACAGGGATGTCCCCTGTCACCACTGCTATTCAACATAGTGCTGGAAGTTCTAGCCAGAGCCATTAGACAGGAAAAAAATAAAAGGCATCCAAATTGGAAACAGAGAAGTTAAACTGTCGCTTTTTGCAGATGACATGATCCTTTATATAGCAAACCCTAAAGACTCCACCAGAAAGCTATTAGAAATAATAAACGAATACAGTAAAGTTGCAGGATACAAAATCAATGTACAAAAATCCACAGCATTTTTATATACAAACAAAACTTCAGAAAAAGAAATGAGAAAAATGATACCGTTTGCAATCAAAACAAAAACAAAATACTTAGAAATGAACTTAACGAAGAACATGAAGGACTTATACATGGAAAACTATAACACACTATTACATTAAATTGAAGAAGATACAAAGAAATGGAAGGATATTCCATGTTCTTGGATTGGAAGAGTCAACATATTTAAAATGACCATAGTACCCAAAACAATATACAGATTTAATGCAATTTCCATCAAAATCCCACAGACATTTTTTCAAGAAATAGATTTTTTTTTTTAATTATCAGATTCATATGGAACCACAAAAGGCCCTGAATTGCCAAAGCAATCCTCCAAAAAAAAAAAAAAAAAAAAAAGGTCTGGAGGCTCTCTGACTTCAGTCTATACTACAAAACGTCAATAATCCAAACAGCTTGGTATTGGCAGAGGATCAGACATACAGACCAAAGGAACAGAATCAAAAACACAGAAATAAACCCACAAATATATGGACAGATAATCTTTGACAAAGGAGCAAAAGATATACAATGGGGGGAAAAAAGCCTCTTTAGTAAATGGTCCTCGGAAAATCAGAAAACCACATGCAAAAGAATGAATCTGGACTGTGACTGTCAACATATACTGAAATTAAATCAAAGTCGATTAAGGACCTGCACATAAGATCAGACACTATAAAGTGCATAGGAGAAGGCATTGGCACTAAACTTATAGTCCTTGGGCTCAGAAAGCACTTTATGAATTTGACCCCAAAGGCAAGGAAAGTAAAATCAAAAATAAATGAATGGGACTATATCAAACTAAAAACTTCTACACAGCAAAGGCCACCATCAACAAAGTAAAAAAGGAAACCAACCGAATGGGAAAAAATACTTGCAAACAATGCCTATGATAAGGGGCTAATATTTAAATCATATAAAGAACTCATACAACTAATAAACAAAAGAACAATCCAATTAAAAAATGGGCAGAAGACCTAAACAGGCACTTCTCTCCTGAAGACATACAAACAGCCAATAGATCCATGAAAAATGCTCAATATCACTAGCGATTAGGGAAATGCAAATTAAAACCACAATGAGATACCACCTCACCTATGTTAGAATGGCTATAACAACAGGACAATGCATAACAAGTACTGGAGAGGCTCTGTAGAAAAAGGAATTCTCATACACTGCTGGTGGGACTGTAAATTGGTACAACCCTGTGGAAGGCAGTGTAGAGATTCCTCAAAAAACTAGGAATGGAATTGCCATATGACTCAGCAATTCCTCTCCTGGGCAGCTACCCCAAAAATCTGAAAACCTTAATCTGCAAAGATATATGTACCCAAATGTTCATCGTAGCACTGTTCATGGTGGCCAAGTCATGAAAACATCCAAAGTGTCCTCTGACAGATGACAGGATAAGGAAGTTGTGGTACATTTACACAATGGAATACTACTCAGCAATAAGAAAAGATGAAATACAGTAATTTGTGACAACATAAACAGACCTTGAAACCATCTTAAGCCAAATAAGTCAGAATGAAAGAATCAAGAAACATATGACCTCACTTATAGGTGCAATATAAAACTGAAAGCATCAAAGGAACAAAGACTCATAGACACAGTCAATAATTTCGTGGTTACCTGAGGGTGGTGGGGAGGTAGGGGGAGAGATAGGCGGGAAGGAGTCGGGAGAGGGAATCAAAGATAAGGTGATGGAAAGTGAGCTGATTCTGGGTGGTGAGTACATAATGCAATGTATAGACAATGTAATGTAGAATTGTATACTTGGAAACAATGTAATTGATATCCATCAATGTCACCCCAATAAATTTAACAATAATAAAAAAAAAAGTCTTGGGGCTGACTGTTGGTGCCTCTGAGGACCCGGTTTTTCTCGTTAAATTTTGGCTCTTTTTTATTTTCCTGTTATTCCTCATCAGTCTGTAGGGTCTCTAAAATTGACTAGACTAGCTGCCATGTAGGCCATATTGTCAGTGGGAAAGAGACCCCTTTATAGTACAATTCTCTTTATTCGGTACCAACTTTTTCCAAGGTTTTTAAATCTAACGTCCCCAAGTTTGGGAACCAAGAACAATGAGTTCCAATTGCTGTTAAGAGTGCCTCTAACCACTGGTCTGACACATGTGTTCTTCCAGCCTTAAAAAGTTGTTTAAGTAAGCAGACATAGGTCTGTATTGGCTACTAACATTCCCCATTACCTTAGTTGAATTCCCAAGAGGTTCCCTTACCTTCCATAGTTGGCCCATGCCACTCTCCAGGGACCTGTGTTGTTACTCCTCTTTGTTTCAATTCGTAGTCGACCTTCCTTCTTGAAGGGGCCATGTTAGGCACCAATTGTCACGTCCTGCAAGATGAGAGCTGTGGGATGCAAGAAGAGTGACACAGGGTTAAGAAAGACAGTAGCCAAGAGTAGAATGAAAGTGGGGCCAAGAGATTCAAGCCTCAAGGACTGAGCACCAACTCATGACAGGGAATAGCTTTTATTAGCTATTGTACAAGGAAGTTAAGCTTTACTATCAAGATCTGTGAGTTCTGTGTGTGGCAACTCTTTTCCTGAAGGTCCCATTGTATTCTAGCATGTACTATGCCTTTGTACACAAGCCCAATCCCAGCGGATGGAATCATTGTTTAGAAAACCATCTGATAAGGGAGAACAACTGATCTCAGCATTCTGAGACACTATTTTCAAAGAAGCCTTGCCAAAATCATTCCTTTGGGTCTCAGCTTTCTGAGACACTCCTTTGTGATGTCATGAGATTGGAGTGGGGGAGCAAACAGTTTTACAGCTGCAAGGCAACAAGAGAGGAAAAGAGAAGAGACTGATGATGTCTAAGTCCTGGGTAGTGTTTTATAACCTTTAGAAATTATTTTGGGCTTAGGAGCATCTGGTCACAGCACACTTTTGTGACTGCTGGTACAAGGAAGCTCCAACTTGGTCATCCAGTGTGGTCACCTGGCCACCTGCACTCCACTGCAGGAGGTGCCCAAAGGGAGGAAGACCACCATCCTCTGTGGGACTAATAACAGCTCCACGTTGTTTTTTCAGAGATGATGACACATGAATTGGGGTGGTAGATTATCAGTAGAATTGAGATAGGATAGTTAGTGGAACTTACGCAGTTGAGGAGGGAATTGCAGCAATCTCAGTAGTCATGATATCCATACCTTGGAATGTAGCACAGAGATAGGACAGTCAGGTGATGATGCCACGGGAGAAGATAATGCCAGGACATGTTGTCCATGGCCCTTCCTGTAAGACCGGATTAAGATCCAAGGTAAGACATCACCTGGCTCAGTCTGAACTACATGACTAACCAAGTATGACAACTAACAAGTTAGAAATTAACTGCAGGCACGGAACAATAGCTTCAAGTCATATAGAAGATATACAAGAAAAGCCCCTAAATGTAGAACTGGGAATTCCACTTTCGGGTGTCCCCTCTCATCAAAGATCTTTCCTTCTTTCCAGTAAATTTTGCTGCTTCACCTTTCTTGTGGATTCTGCATACTCATTCTTCAAGTTCATGACACCATGAATGCCAGACGCCACCATTCACAATTGTTCCTGCATCATTATGAAAGCAAATGTTATGCCTGCAAAGAGTTATCTAAAGGTCTGTTTAATTATTCCAAAAACACACCCCTTTAGAACCTGTGCCAGTCTTTTTTAACAAATTTCAGAATTGTTCTTTCATCTGTTCTTTTAAGCCTGTCTTTCTTTAGTTATCATCATGTATTCCAGCTTCATCTACACTGCAAGGTGAGTCTGATCTTTCCTTTAATGCTGATTAACGTTCCATGGCATAAATACGCCCATTTTTTCTTCATAACTACTGAGGACCACCTACAACTCCACTAGCCCTTGTTCTGAGAACTATGTGGTATGTAGGTACCACTAGAGACCATCAACCTTACCTTCAAGGATACCAGGGTCTATTGAAAGAATATTAGAATAGAAATCCAAGATGGCGGCATGAGAGGAGAATGCCGATAACTGCCTGGGAAGGGCCTTGTGAACAGAGGGGAATCCACAGGGGAAACCCTGAGAAGAAACCTCAACTAAGAGAACCATACAACACGGAACAACACACAAAGGTTAGAGAAAAAAGGGGAGAGCTGGAGAGGAAAAGGGAAGCAGCGGTTCGGGGACAGAGACTCGGAGCGTGGCCCTGGGCTGGCAAAAACAAAGGGGGATTGGGGGACTACGGTCAAAGTGGAGCTGGATCGAGGGTGGGCTGGAAGCCAAGACCTAGGGAGCATGGAAACCCCACAAGACTGTGGACAATTTAACATCTGAACTCACGGGACAGCATACAGTGCCCTAATCAGATCCACAGAGCCTAAAGTGGAACAGGGACTGTGGAGCAGGGCGGCGGCACTTCCTGGCGGGCGGGGTGAGAGCAGGGCACCAGCCCACAACAGCCCAGCACCCCTGATTTACAGAGGAGATTGACTGTGAAGGAGCGCCTTCTGAGGACAGGGCTCTTGGAGTGAGGGCTGGGGCTTGAGTGGGCATAGCTGCATTGGATGTGCTTGGAGTGAATCCAGCGGTCTCAACAGAGCCGGGAGCATAGAGCGACTGCCGCACGAGCTACGGCCTGTGCGCGCAGGGCTTTCGGCGCCCCACCCACCGGGCCTCCGCGGCGAGGCTACCAGTGTGCAACTGGGCTTTTGGTGCCCCGCCCAGTGGGCCACAGCGACACCGCTGCTTGCTTGCCAGCACGCAATTGGGCTTTTGGTGCCCTGCTCACCAGGCCACAGCTGCGACTCTGCCTGCGCAGAAGTGCGCGGCTGGGCTCTCGGCGCCCCGCCCACTGGGCCGCTGCGCATCACTGTGTGCACGCACCAGGCTTTCGGTGCCCCGCCCACTGGGCCACCCCACAGCGCCGCTGCCTGCTCGCCGGTGTGCTACAGGGCTTTTGGCACCCTGCTCGCCAGGCTGCTGCCTGCTTGGGAGTGCGCAGCTGGGCTTTTGGCGTCCAGCCCACCGGGCAGCTGGGGCGTTGCGGACCGCGCGCGCAACTGGGCTGCCTGCCCGGTCTCCGCGGTGTCATTGCCTGTGCGCGGGACTGCGCGGCGGACCAGGGCCACTGCCAAGCCCCAGCCCATCCAAGTGCTGCCCTGCGGGCGTGCCTTACAGATACAATTAAAGGAAGGGCAGCCAGGAGGAGGAAAGACCAGAGCTCCTGTGCCCCGCCCCCACTGAACCACCAGCCCCCCTGCTGAAAGAGGAATCTGCTATTGTGTCTCAGGCCCGCCCTAGCTCCTACTCACATGCCCCCACGCCTGACCACACCTTTACTACCCTGCTATCTAACAGCTAAGACAGCAACCTGAAGTGTCCCAGGACACAGAAGCTGTCTGCTTCCCGCCACCCTCTCCCAAAATCTCCTTCTCCCACAACTGAGTCCAAAAGAAAAAATAAAGAGAAGCCCATCTGATAGGCAAACCCCCAGAGGGAAAACAGACTCATGCGTAAAGCAAAAAGAACCACATCAAACACAATGCACAGCACAGAATCCAAAGCCCCTCCAGAAGATCAGGGGCAGTCTTTAGTAAAGGACGTTGCACACTTGGAATCAAATCTAAGTGAAACAGAATTCAGGGCTGCATTAATCAAGACACTCGGAGAGCTCACTCAATGCTGGCAAAGTACCCAGACACAGTTAAATGACTTCAACAAGAAATTTTCTGAGCAAAATGAGTACTTTACCAACAAAATTGAGAAGCTAGAGCAGAACCAAAAGGAACTCCTTGAAATGAAAGGCATCACAGGAGAGCTGAAAAAAGAACTGACCAGCATAGGAAACAGGGCTGACCAGCTAGAGGAAAGGATGAGTGAAATTGAAGATACAAACATGGAAATGTCACGGAGGTAAAAAGAAAGGGAAAGGAAAATCAAGAGAAATGAAAGAGCCCTACAAGAACTTTCTGACTCCATCAGAAAGAACAATATTAGAATAATAGGGGTACCAGAAGGAAGTGAGATGAAATCTTCTCAGAGTCTACTAAAACAAATAGTGGATGAAAATTTCCCTAACCTGTGGAAGTAATTACAGCCCCAAATCCAAGAGGAAAGCAGAAGCCCTAACTTCCTAGACCCTAGCAGATCTTCTCCAAGGCACATTGTTCTGAAGATGACAAAAATCAATGACAAAGAAAAAATCCTCAAGGCTGCCAGGAAAAACAAAATATAACTTTCAAAGGAAAACCTATCAGGCTGTCACCAGACTTCTCAGCAGAAACTCTGCAAGCCAGGAGGGAGTGGACCCCAATCTTCAAAATATTAAAACAGAGAAATTTCCAGCCAAGAATTAACTATCCAGCAAAATTAACCTTTAGATATGAAGGAGGAATTAAGGCCTTTTCAGATATACAGAAGCTGAGAGAATTCTCCAGCTCAAAACCGGCACTCCAAGAAATACTGAAGGAGGCTATCCGACCTGAATCCAGAAATCAAAATAAATGGAGAAAAGTTGGGACAACAAAAAAATAAAAAGGAAAGAAGAAATGGA
>PVKE010022472.1:9667-25641 GCA_004027555.1 Craseonycteris thonglongyai | reverse complement strand
GTCTTCAGTGCATAGTTATTTCTATTTTACTTTTTGACAGATAGAGAGACAGAGACAGAGACAGTTAGAGAACCAAACTGTGGGAACTCCCCAGTTCAGCACGTGGGTCCTGCCTGGGCCGGAGCCGGGATTCGATCCTCGGTCCTCATGGCCTCAAAGCGAGCGCTCAACCCGCTGAGCCGTCCCGGCTTTCCCCTCTACTATCTTCTTAAAAGAGCTAGTTTCGCTGCTTTTTTTTCCTTTCTTGTGGACAAGCTTCAGAGTAATTTGACAAGTACCCTCAACCACCCCAAAGTTTAGAGGATGAAAATCAGTCATTTCCAGTCTCTTCTTGGGAAGTAAGACAAGTCAGATCCTGGGAAGGCGGAGCTCAGAGAGGCTTGTGTGGGCTCCCCAGGCAGGATCCCTAGCAAGGTGATGGAAAAACACCTCAGCGAGCATGACACCCAACACCAGCCTCAGTTTTGGCCATGCAGCGGTGACACTGTCTCCCCACCCATCTGAAGTCCTGCCAAAGTCAGGATGAGTTGCTCACTCTTTACCTTCACTGAGCCTGTGGCGTTGGGAAGCTCTGCTTCTGATTCCACTTCTTTTTTTTCCTCCGGCAGTAAGAGATCTTGGGATGATGGAATTACAAACACAAAATGCCTCAGGATTTCTGTCGTGGCCAAAGGCAGCCGCTTCATAGGGTAGGAGATGATCGAGAATAAGGCCGGATGTGGGATGGGTGGTCCAGAGGAACCCAGACCCAAGATGTCTAGGATCTAAAGGAAAAGCCCATTGTTAACTTCCTGAGCAGAGGGCGGGCTACCCCCAACCACCCCCCTAATGAGCATAGGATGGTTCAGGCCTGTGGCCCTTCCCTCAGCATTCTCGGCAGAGGCTACTGCAGGGCGTATGTGTCAGAGGAGGGGTATAAAGGGCCCTTGATACAGCTCTGCAGGTCCTTCCAGACCCTCAAGCCCCCAGACCAGGCTGGGACTCTTGGTGTAGGACACGTACTTCTTTTACCGCTCTTACCATAGCCTTTGTCACTTTATTGTGACTATTTCATTGTCTGCCTCTGCAAGTGGACTGTCAGCTCCATTAGGGCAGGAACCAGATCAACATAAAACATGTTCTAGTATATAGTAGGCACTCAGTAAATCTCTGTGTAAAGAGACCAGCTCTTAAGATTTTGATGTCTACAGATCCACCTATTTTCAGATTCCATGTTAAATTTTCTTTTACCTTTATACACCTTTTCCTTCAAAGGTGAAAGAAAGTTAGGGTGGAGCAGGCCAAATACAGTAAAGAAAAAGAACAAAGATTCTGGGAATAGGTTGAAGGATGGGACTGAAGAATGAAGTCAAAAAGAAACTTGAGTGAGAGAATCTTTTCCTATGGCATTCTCCCATTGCACTCTGATATATAATGAACAAGCATGGCCCGGAGCAGATGGCTTGAAAACTTTGAAGAAGGATGTCATTCCTAGATTAACTGTTGTCATCACAATAGTACATGTCATGGCCCAAAGGGGCTATTAGGCTTTGCAGGTCACTATCTTCATGCAATCCCATTTTTCTAATTTTGTGGGGTAGGCAGCTCAAGACATTTCCTGACTGACATGCAACTAGAGTTAACTCTCAGGATTTCGAATATTTATGAAAAAAGGGATAAACAATTTATACCAACTATTAAATTAACAGAGCCAGAGTTCTTTAAGCAACAATCTAACCTATGGCTTGGATTGTGGAGAGTATAAAACAAGCCAAGAGGAGAAGAAGATAAGTACTTGGCAATAGTACTAGAGTACAAAACAAGATGAGATGTTCTCTTTCAGAAAAACATATTTTTGAAGAAAAAAAAAAGAAGACAACAATTTCTTACCTCAGGTCGACCTGAGACAAAATTGTGAAACGAGTGGAATGGGTGTTGTGTGTCCTCCAATTGTCTTTGGCCCCTTCGGCCCACCCTGCACCACCTGGCAAGACTCTGAGACCACATCACATCAGGATCTTGAATTACCCTTGTCCTCTCATAAAACCTTCCTTACCTGCCATATATCCTTCCTGAGCTCTGTTCTCTACTTTTTAAGGTTATAGCTGGTTTCTGATAAACTAAACCAGAGGCTGGCAAACTGTAGCCCTGCCCTGGTCAAATCTGGCTTACTATCTGTTTTTGTAAATAAAGTTGTTTTGGGACACAGCCATGCTCATTCATTTCCATATTGTTAGTGGTTGCCACAGAGACTATATAACCAACGTGCAGCCTAAAACATGTGCTTGCTGGTATTTTATAGGAAGTTTGTCTCTGGACAAAAGGCTATAATAACCATCCCCTGCAAACCACTGCCAGAGGTGGCTGTTGGATATGTAATACCTTTTGCTTTTAGGAGCAAAAATACTATTTAAAAGTATAATTTCTATCACGGTGGGAAGGTTGTGGGAAAAAAGATTTTAGAGAATTTGAGCCTCTTGCTTCACCTTGAAGTGTACTGGTAGCACCAGTGCTGTAACATTGAAAATCAATCCTACAGGTGGCTATTTTTTATGAGGTTAGATGGAATAATTTAGATCTGTGGAGTTATCTATGGATTTTCACCACGTAGAAAGATCCTTTTAGCTATTATTGTCTTATCCAAGGGGGCATCAGAGATCCATGGTATTACGGGGAGATGGAGTCTATGTAGAAAGAAACACTTTAATGACAGCTACGCAGTGCCTGCGACCTGACTGCTTACGTCTCCGTCCTGGAGAAGAGTGTGTACCTGATCTGCTTTGGGAAGTCTGTCACTGTGCAGGGCCTGCTTCCAGCTGGAGCCTTCCAAGTCAGGTGTCTGGATGTTTATGAAGGGCACCCCCAGTTCCCTCTTTCCTTCCTGGTCCTCCTCCTCTCCATCACTCTGCTCCTCCAGTGCCCGGAGCTTCTCCAGACGCTCCCTCTCGGCCCTTTCCCGCTCCAGGCGCTCCTTCTCGGCGCGCTCCTTCTCCGCACGCTCCCGCTCCCGGTCCTTGCGGCCTTTGCGGCCACCCGATGGAACTTGGCGCTGGTCGTAGGGCTCGTGCAGCAGGTCCTCAGCTGCAACATGAGACATCTGAACTTGCTTCCTCCGATCCCAGTATGCGAGGATGTTCTGGATATCCTTCCAAGTCAGTTCATAGGTTTTAAACTTCTGGGCCAAAAGCCTGTCAATTTCCTTCGCGAGTTCCGCTTCACTGTCCTCTTGCTCCTGGACAAGAGGAAACCCAGAGGTGGTATCTGCCAGCTGGTTCTTCTTCTTTTTGTTTAGTTCTTCTTTCTCATCTGTTACCTGCTCCTTAACAGATACTTTTCTTTCTGTTGAGTCCATCTTGACATCTAGTTTGGATGAAGTAAACATCTAGAAGGCAAAAACACAAAATATGCTTAATGGGAGAGCAAATCACAAAAAAAGGGCAAGAGGATGTTTTGTTTTATAAGAAGGCCTCATAGGGGGAAGCCGGGATGGCTCAGTGGGTTGAGCACTCGCTTTGAAGCCCTGGGGTCTGAGGGTTGAGTCCCAGCCCTGGCCTGTGCAGACCCGTATGCTGAACTGGGGTGTGCTTCCCATGTGGGAGGCCCCTGACCTGGTTCCTCCCCTGCACGGCCCTGCACCCACCTCTGTGGAATGAAACTATGTCGAAAAACTAATGACGTACAACTATAAAAACTGCTCTGGGCCCTCCCCTTTCTCTCTCTGTCTCTCTCTCTGTCAAAAACAATAAAATAAATCTTAAAAAAAAAAAAAAAAAGGTAAAAGAAGGCCCCTAGCACCTCTTATACACACTAGGGTTGTGCCTAAGGATCACCTAGGGGACCTTTATCAAAATATCCATTCTGTGGCCCTTCCTTGTTCTAGATCTGGCTGACACCTGGCAGGATATACTACATTTTGAAAAAGGTACACAGTGACTGATGTGTACCCCTGGTTGAGAACTGCTACTGTGCAGGATCAACAGACAGGAAAAGATCACTGAAAATGGTCCTTCTGTACCTGCTTTCAGGTGCCTTGGGAGAGGCCACAGAATGTTGTGGTCACTGTCTCTTGCTTACCTCCTGGGACCCGTCTGTACCTTGTCTGGGAGTCTGACCTTAGCTTCTCCCTCAGAACTCACCATGCTCAAACATCTGCCATGCACACCAGCTAGCTACCCCCTTGTGCAGTGGTGACTACCATCCTGATCGCTACTCTGGCCATTCTGCCCCTCCCTCATCACAGTGGGCAGAGATGTGACAGCTAAGCTTGGCATGTTGATTCACTGTTGGTACTTGTCTGCAAGGACAAGCTTATGCTGAGCGTTTTCCTTGACTGCTGTTGAGGGTAAGCTCTTGGTTGTGCACAGGGGTTCCCTGACTGTGTAGCTTGCTGGAGGCAAATCTTTACTACTGCCTAGTTAGCACCACCCAGGGGGTTGCAGGGGACAGTGGAAAGAGCAAGGACTCTGGTCAGACACCACTGGGGGAGGTCCTGGAACTATGACTTCATCTCTCAACCTTGGATGGATTCATGTCTCTGAACCTCGCAGGGTGGGCAGGATGCCAAAACCGACAGGATTTCATGAAGCCCGAGCACAGCACGGAAGCAGCATTTCACAGATGCTGGGCCCTTTCCTACCTCCTGCTCCATCACAACATCCAAATAGCAGTATAATGTCAATTTCCTAGAGGGACAATGTGCTGAATTTATCGGCGGTACAATGGCGGATCCCTCTGCTTTTGCCTCGTGGTGAGGAGCAGGGGAGGGTCGCTACCTGTCGGCTTGGAGTCTGAAGTTTCTTCAGGGGTGGCTCCTCCTTTATTAGTCCTTGCTTTGTTTTTCTGTTCTTCCTTTTTTGCTCATCTTCTTCCTTTTGCCGCTCAAGCTCCTGCTGTAGCTTCTTTTCATACATCTCCTTTGCCAGTCTTTCCTGCTCCCTTTATTAAACCAGGCAGAGAAAACTGAGTTCAGAGGCTTCCTGCCTGAGTCCCTTCCTGCCTGGATTCCCTGATGGGAAGACATGGGGCAGAGCTTTTTTGGACATAAAAACAAAAGAACAAAAGAAACTGGGTAACTAGGAAGGAAGGAAGCAAGCAAGCAAGAAGGAAGGAAGGAAAGAAGGAAGTAGGAAGGAAGGAAAGGAGGAAGCAATGGAAGAAGAGAGGAAAGAAAGAAGGGTGGCTCACATCTATGTTTGAATGGTCTTTCAGCAAAACTGATCAACTGAAACTCAACTAAGAGAAGTTCTCACTTAGTTTGTATTTCTATTCCAAACTCCTTTCATAGGAGAGCAAGACAAGGGCTAAAAATAAGCTTGATGTTAGCAATTTTTAAATGTAACTGTCAAAGATGATGCTGATTTCAGTACAATGAGGCCCAGCTTCCTATACTCATTTGATGTTCAAGCAACAAGAAATGGTGTTTTAAATAGCAGTCCCTACTATGGTTAGCTTGGACCCACAGCATTGGATCTGAGAGCCACTTTCCTCTCCTCTTTCTCTTTCTCTCCTGGCTATGGCTCCAACTGTCCCTGCCCTGTTGCTAATGGCAGAGATGGCACCAAGGCACGGCCGGGCACCAAGAATGAACAAATGTGGAGAGGGTAGCATTTCTAAAAATACAAAACTCCTCTATTTCCATCTCTAGGAATCCCTGGTTGCTGTGGCTCTCCACCCACTGAAGCTGACTCATCCTTACTTTATTACTGTGTGTGTGTGTGTTAATATACAGAAGTCATTGCTGAGCTTTGAAGATTACGTTTGCATTGTCTAAGTCTACCACAAAACGAATGCCTGGAAGTAATGGCCTGGATGAGAATGAAGAGATCCCTTTGGAACCCCCAAAGCTAGGCTTTTCACACCGTGGGAGCAATGGGTATTTTTTCAATGGACCAAGCAGGAGAAGAACTGAGGGTATGCTGAGAGGACAGATAATCTCTTTTAGGGTCAGTGGGAGAAGTCTGGAGGTGAACGGAGAGAAGGAAGGGGATTAAATTGTAGGCAAGTATCTTGGCTCTGTCCTCTCTCCCCCACAATGTTTGGAATCCTAGGAAAAGACAGGAAATAGAACCCACCTCCCTAGGCAAATTTGAAGCTCTGAGGGCAGAAAGGACATATCACTGCCACCTGTATCTGAGAGGCTGAGATAGAGGCCCTGTGTCTCCTGAGCCCTGGGTGGTGTGGAGGGGATTCAGTTGTTCCTGTGTCATCCCCAGTGAAGGGCACAGAAGGTGGCTGAGAGCACTAGCTTGGGAGCATGCATGCCCAGGGTTTCTGGTGAACTTGCTCAGGCTGAGGATCAAGTGGGAGAAGCAGCCAGACCTCTGGATGAACAGTACCACCAAAGGCCAAGATAGCAGTCAGGAAAGGAGGAAAAAAGGCTGAGTTCTGAGGAGCAACCCCATGCCCATGTCAAGAGAGTGGCCCCTGGGGGAGGCATTTGGGACTAGTGGGAAGGCTAGTCCCAAAAGCCTCCCACCAGAGAGAAGGAGAGGGGAGGAGAATGGGAGAAACCCTCCAAGTCTGGACCAACCAGCACCCTGGACGGCCAAGACGTTTTCCTCAGCCTATCATCCTCCCGTCTCCTGTGGCTTTTGCTGCCACCCTGAAGGACAAACCCAGTCTCTCCAGGATGGGCTGTGTGCCCAGCAGAAGCTGCTTCCAGTGGAATTGCTTCTGCTGAGGCCAGCCCTTGAGTCCCACCTCTTCTTCCTCTCCCGGAGGGCCTGCTGAACCTCTCGATCGAACACGATTTTCTCCTCCTCTGTCAAGGCCTCATACTCTTCTTCATCTATATTTTGGAGACGTTCCTTTTCTTTCTTAAGCACTTCCCTGCGTTTGTGCTCTGTGGGGGAAACAGAGACAGGAAGGTGAGGAAAAGTCGCTCTGCAGCAGGTCCCCCTGACCTGGCTGCAGCTCTTAGCCTGAACAGGCTGTGGAGGGTCTGTGAGAGGTGGCTGGTGTGGCAGTGGCATTCTTAATCTTGGGTGGCCTCCACCTGTGGGACCAAGTACGTCATGTCCTAATCCCCAGAACCTGCAAATATGTTACCTTACATGGCAGAAAGGATTTTGCAGATGTGATTAAGTTAAGGGCTTTGAGTTGGAGAGGTTTTCCTGGATTATCTGAGTGGGCCCAATATAATCACCAAGTGCCAGAGTCAGAGAGGTGTCCTAATGCAGGAGTGGGAGAGGTGTGAGAACAGAAGCAGACGTCAGAGGGGCTGTGAGGAAGGAACCATGAGCCAAAGAGGCAGGCAGCCTCTAGAAAGTGGAAAAGGCAAGGAGAGGGATTTTCCACTAGAACCTCCAAAGGAACATAGCCCTGCCGGCACCTGATTTTCGGACTTCTGACCTTTAGAACTCGAAGCTAATCCATCTGTGTTGTTTCAAGTCACCAAGTTTGTGGTAATTGTGACAGCAGCAATAGGAACGTGATATACCACCCACTGACTTCACCCATAATCAGCATATGCTACCAGAGAGCTCAGGGTGACAACCATTTGCACCAAGGGGATCATCTTCCATCCCTGCAGATTCCAGGTCCAAAAATGTGTCTCACACTTAGCACAGAGGCACTTGGTTTCTTTTTCACTCTTCACAGGCACAACATTCTCACCTTACATTCTCCTTTTAGCTTTGGGCTCAAACATCTGCATTTGAGTCCTTTCTATGGCATTTACCAAGGGATAGTAACAGATAAGAACAGTAATTCCTCCTTTATAGGGCTGTTGTGGGGGTCAAATAAGCAACCATGTAAAGCAGCTAGCTCAGTGCCTGGTACACTCAGAAATGTTTAATAAAAATTAGATTTTAATATAATAACATTGTTACTGTATGCTGTCTCAGGGTTTTTACAAATGCAGGTGATTTAGGGGAGAGAAGTCCATATGCAACTACGAAAAACTTCAACCCACACAGAATTGAGAAAATGAAGAGATACATTCTTTCAAGTTGATTATTATGGGGAAATGAGCTTTCTGGAAAACTAGGAACGTGGAGGTTGAAATATTTTTGGGGATGCCTGGTTATTTTTCCTAATGATTTTTCTCTGAATGAGAATACAGAGAAGCAGTCTTTGAGTTCTGTTTAAGAACTACAAGAGCTCAGTGTCTGTGAATATTTCCTTCAGTGGAAAAGGATTATGATTTGTGTCGATTGTTCCAGAAGAGAGACGTAAGGCAGTGATTTGGCTGGAACTGAGGACAAAGCAGGACTTGGCCTCCTAGAGGTGGTGTCACTTCCTCCCTTGGGGGTCAACACTTTCTAGGTCCGCTTCTGACTAAATTGGGAATTTATTATGTTAACATTACTCTTTGTGTGTGTGTGTGTTTTAATCAGTGAAAAGTTTTCCAGGTCACAGGTGTAATGACAGAAAAAGCAAAGGCTTTGGAATTACACAGACCTCTAGTGATTTGCTGTGTAATCTTACAAAAGACTTTGGATATCTGAGCCTCATTTCCCCCCACCCCCTGTAAAATGGAGATAACACACCATTTAAGGACATCTCAAGTGTACCAAATGTCTGCTGCAGTGCCTGGTACACAGTAGGCTAAAACACAGAAGTTGTTTCCTAAAGTTTAGCGGCACCTTTAGTTTTACAGAAAATGTACAATTGGTTTAAAATAAAAACAACAGGCTAGTCAGTCACCTGAATCAAGATGGGACCTGTGAGGTGTTCCCCTCAGGTTCGCTGTAATTATGGAGATGGTGCATCTGAACACTGCGATGCTGGGGCAAAGAGGAATGAATGTGTCTGTGTCAGAAGAGCTGAGCTCTCCCCTCATTCTCTGATCTCTCAGCAGGTCCTTTCTGTCCGCTTCCTCACATGCCAAGTAGAAATAAGAACTCCCAGCCACCTTACCAGGCAGAGGTGGGGCACCAATGAGATGGCAAAAGCAATCGTTTCATTTAGGCTCAATGGGTCATTGTAAAAAGCATTGAAAAAAGCCTACTGCTCCCCTTAAAGGGAAGACCTGACGGGGCCAGTGAGGGACAGTGCAGGAGGGGACATAGCAGTACCTTCGAGCTCCTTTTTGGCTTTCTCCTGGGCCTTCATGGCTGCGTACTCCTGGGCCATGTTGAGAACGTAGATGTGCTCCCGGTTGCCGATGGCCTTCAGCAGGCTGAGGAGAGCAAGGGCTCCGTTCCGAGCAAAGAGGGTGTCGAGGCCATCGAACACCACGCCTCGGTAGCAGTCACTCAGCTGAAACCAAGGAGAGCAAAGACAGTTACCAGGGCTGCACGCCTCTGTGCCTCTGCTAGTGCTGCAATGAATGGGTCCTGCAGACCTACTGGGCCTCCATGAGAACGCCATTGACCTGCCTGCTCATTTCAAGGAGCTGTTGTAAAATCAAAGAGAATAACACAAACATTTGATCAGTCATGGAAGATCTTTATCATACCTATCTGTAGAAAAAAAGGACTCATTCTGTCTGTAGAAAGAAGGAAAACAAACTACATGTTAAAAAAGTGAGGGTTTGGGATGATCCATGAGATGTGGCGAAGAAAGATGCAAAGACGTCCCCAAGCACAGGGTAACAGGCAGCAAGGACAGCAGGAGCAGATAGGTGGTTTCTTTCTCTCTGAGGGGTACTAGTGCCTTGGAGTGTAACGATGTTGATATTAACTGCTGAAGGGCTGCCTCTGCTACACTGCAGTGCTACTCAAAGTGTAGTGCACAGACCGGTCACCGCTGGTCAGGGACTGGTTACTACTGGTGTTTGATGAGACATGAATTTTGTGTCAGAATGTAAATCAACTCTTCACTAAATACATTATTTAGTTCAGCTGCCATTTCCCCCACTTTGTAGCAAGACTTTGCTGATGCAGGAAGTAGTGCAAGTTCCAGATCTCATCCAAGACCAGTCCTTTGAGCCACACAGCTCTGCTGGCTCACCAGTGCCTCTCAGCCTCTCCCCTGGGGGCAGGAAATATCTGCACTAATCAGACCACTTCGCTCAAATCAGCTGAGAATGACAGTATCTTCAATTCAGTAGTGGTCCAAATCTTTTCGCGATTTATTTTATTGCTTTTGACAGAGGGAGACAGAGACAGAGAGAAGGGGGAGGGCCCAGAGCAGTCTCCATAGTTGTACGTCATTAGTTTTCCACATAGTTTCATTCCACACAGGTGGGTGGGGGGCTGTGTAAGGCAGGAGCTGGGTGGGGTTCTCCCACATGGGAAGCTTGCCCGGCAAGAACCAAACTGGAGGCCACACCCCAGTTTGGCATATGGGTCTGCACAGGCAGGGCCAGGATTCGATCTTTGGACCCCAGGGATGCAAAGCAAGGCTTAACCAGCTGAGCCATCCAAGCTTCCCCGGCAGTTTTAATTTTTTAAAATTGTTTTTGACAGAGACAGAGAGAGAGAGACAGACAGACAGAGACAGAAAGAGAACTGAACTCGGGGCACTCCCCAGTTCAGCATATGGGTCCACACGGGCCGGGGCTGGGATTTGATCCTCGGTTCCCGGTGCTGCAAAGTGAGCGCTTAACCCACTGAGCCATCCCGGCTTCCTCTGCAGTCCTAATCTTAACATGAATCATTTCCGGTGATGACTTTCCTCCTCTTCTAGGAACCTCAAGTCTAGTTTTGTTATATTTAAATGTGCAATTAATATTGTGGCTGTGGCCCAGTTTGAAAAACCAAAGCAAACATAAAGCTACAGGCCCTGGTGAGCAGGTTAGCTCTCTATAAACCACAGGTAGCAAACAGGTTAAGTGGCATCCTTCCAAATCTGCTAATCTTGTTTTCTTTTCTTTAATTGTTAAATTTATTAGGGTGACATTGGTTAGTAAAACTTACATAGGTTCCAGATGTACAATTCTACAGTACTTCATCAATGTGTTACAATATGTGTTCACCACCCAGAATCAGCTTTCTTTCCATCCCCTGTATTTAGCTCCCTCTCCCGCCTCTTCTGCTTGTTTTCTTTAACTATATAACACATATAAAAGTTTTGAAAATGGAAAGTTATTGCATTTCTGACTTTAAAAGCAATGTCATTGTAAAATAATTCAGAATTGAAGACTAAAAATCTATAATCTTTATTTTTTTTTAAATATTTTCTTTACTTTTTAAATATATATATATTTTTTTTATTTATTTTGAGAGAGAGAGAGAGAGATACAGAGACAGAGACAGAGACAGAGACAGAGAGAGAACTGAACTGGGGGAGCTCCCAGTTCAGCATATGGTTCCGCACGGGCCGGGGCTGGGGCCGGGGCCGGGGCCCGGATTTGATCCTCGGTCCCCGGCGCTGCAAAGTGAGCGTTTAACCCACTGAGCCATCCCGGCTTCCCCAAAATCTATAATCTTGCTACCCAAAGATAACCAATTAACATGTACTTTGAGTTTTTACTGTGTGAGCTATACATTTATAAATTTTTATAGAAATGGAACTGAGTTTTGCATAGTATTTCATGATCTCCTTTTCTCACCTAAAAACATATTGAAGACATAATTTTTTAAAGCAATTAACCTAACTGTAAATTCTAACTTGCAATGGCTCTACCTTATAATTTTAAAAACATCACAATAGGGCTTTCCAGTGGCTTTCTTTTTTCTTTTTTAGATGTGGACCCTTCTGATCACTGATCCTTTAAGATGAATGGCTTCAGGTGGCAGACTGAGCCACCGTCAGGGATTGACAAAGGCTGTCAAGAGGACCAGTAAATGACTGTTGAGGGTGAAGAAACCTATCTTCACTTGCCAGGGCTCCTGGGTTCTAAGCTGCTGTGCGTGGGCAACGGCCCAGTCTCCGCTCATCACATGGGGACCCCCTGTGAGCCCTGCAACTCCACGCAGGTGGGCGTGCACGCACCTGGATGCGCTCGGCCAGGATCTGAGTGAGGAGTTCGTCAGGCAGCACGCAGCTCAGGAGCCCAGTCTCCCCTCCGACACTGGCACTGACACTGAGCCGGTGCTGCTTGGGCCCAGAGGGGAGAGGGCTGGAGGACACCTGTGGAGCGGGAGAAGGATCAGCCATTAGAGCACAGCCTGGTGTTCCAGCAACTCCCACACATACAAGCCACGTGACCCCAGGAAAAGCACACAATCCCTCCCGGCCTCCTCTCCTCCTCTGTAAAATGCGGCCTGCATTGTAAAATGGAAGGTTCCTGTTTTTATTAAAATATTATTGTAAGCTTCGAGTGGTAACACTGTGGAGGTTGCTCTGTGTATGTACTAAACAGCACACATCTGTTCATTCATTCAACAGATATTTATTGAGCACCTACTATGTTCCAGGGACCCCTCTAGCACTAGGGACAAAACAACAAACAAGTCTGGAAATGTTGTGGTCAGTGCAGTCTTTATATTCAAATGGGGGAGACAGGGAAGGAGCAGATGAATATACCACTCAGTAACATAATTCCAGACAGTGATGAGTGCTAGTGAAAAAATCATCACATAAGGGGATAAAAACGACAGGGTTGGACAATGGTTATTTAGAGAAGGTGGTCACATTACCCGGGTAACGAGAAGGAGTGAGACAAGATCCTGAGAGAAGAGTCTTTCTGAGAGGGAAGAGCAAGCTCCCTCAACAGGAGTGCACTTGTGGGTATTTGGGGAGCACACAGGACCCCAGGGTGATGAGGACTGAGTGAGCAATGGGGCAGATGGTCAGGCTGAAAGTTAAGACATGGTCAGGCCAGAATATGCAGGGCTTGCAGGCCATGGTAAGGAATTTGGATTTTATTCCAAGTATTCTAGGAAGTTGTTGGCATGTTTTAGACAGACAAATGACCTGATTTCTATTTTAAAAGACCAGTCTACCTGCTGCAAGAGTAGAAGCAGAAAGACTAGTTAGATAGCTTCCTGGTTAAGGCAGGAGATGTGGCAGCAGGAATGAGGGTGGTCCTGGTGGCAGTGGTGAGAAGTGGCTGATACAGGGTATATTTTGGAAGTAGAGGCAGTTAGGACTTGGGATGGGATGTGAAAGAGAGGCATAAAGAATGACTCCTTGAATTTTGACCTGAGCAAGTTGGAAAATGTTGGAAGTTATTTATTAAGAAGGGAAAGACTAAGAAAAGAACAATTTCTTGTATTATTTTATTTATTTTTTTGGGGTGGGGGTGGAGAGAACAAGAATCACTTTTTGACATATACGTTTTCAGATATCTCTAAGCCATTTGGTAGAGATATTTCTTTTTCTTTTTAATTGTTAAATTTAATAGTGACTTTGATTGGTAAAAATTACATAGGTTTCAGGTGTACAATTCTACATTACATTGTCTGTGTATTGCATTATGTGCTCACCACCCAGAGTCAGTTTTCTTTCCATCACCATGTATTTGATGCCTCCTCCTTTTCCCCCCACCCCTCCCCCTTACCCTCAGGTAACCTAAACTATCAACTGTGTCCATGAGTTTTTGTTTCTTTATTTTCAATTTTGCTTGAAGTCATATGGTTCTTGATTTTTTCAATCTGACTTATATCTTGCTTAATAGGATGATCTCAAGGTCCATCCACGTTGTTGCAAATGGCAGTATTTCATCTCTTCTTATCTCTGATTAATATTCCATTGTGTAAATGTATCATAGCTTCTTTATCCAGTCATCTATCAAAGGATACTTTGGTTGTTTCTATGACTTGGCCAATGTGAACTGTGCTGAGATGAACACTGGAGTACATATATCTTCATGAACAAAGGTTTTCAAGGTTTTTTTGGTAGATACTCAAAGAATGATTGGTAGGTCGTATGATAATCCTATTTTTAACTTTTTGAGGAACCTCCATACTGCCTTCCATAGCAATTATACCAATTTACATTCCCACTAGCAGTGTATAAGAGTTCCTTTTTCTCCACAGCCTTTGTAGAGATGTTTGAATAAGAGTTTGGATATAGGAACCTAACCTTGGGGAGAAATTAGGGCAGAAGATAACGTTTGAGGGTGATAAGTATACTAAAAATATCTAAGTATCTTAATATTTAATTTGAATATTTAATAAACTAAGTAAATGAAGAAAATATTTAAGTAATGAACTGGGTGAAAGCACCTATAAAGAAAAAGTAGGGAAAACTGGGATGGCTCAGCGGGTTAAGTGCTCGCTTTGAAGCCCTGGGGACCGAGGATCGAATCCCGGCCCCGGCCCATGCGGACCCACATGCTGAACTGGGGTGTGCCCCCAGTTCAGTTCTTGCCGGTACAGCCCCATGCCCACCTGTGGAGTGAAACATATGGAAAACTAATGTCAACTATGGAGGCTGCTCTGGGCCCTCCCCCTTCTCTCTGTCTCTCTGTCTCTGTTTCTCTCTGTCAAAAATCAATAAAATAAATCTTTTTAAAAAAGAAAAAAGAAAGAAAAAGTAGATAGCCAACAGAAAAGAATAGGTGATTTTGTCCTAGCCTACTACAAAAAACTAGGACTCTGAAGGAGATGGAGACACTGGGGGACAGGAGGGAGCCATTAATGAGGTAGAGGGAAAGTGGAAGAGCATGGTGTTATACAAGCCAGATAAAACAAGCATTTCCAGAAGGAGGGGTTATCAGTTGCCAAGAGGTCACATGTGAGAAGGACAAAAAACTAGCCACTGGATTTGATGAGATGAATGTCAATGACCTTGAGAAGAATAGCCAGTGGAGTAGAAAGGACAAAGGCCTCATGGAATAGGTAGAAGAGACAATGGTAGTGAGGATGAGGAGGCCATCATGAGGATTTTCTTTGGAGGAATAGCTGTGAAAAAGAGTTGAGAGATGGCTCAATTCTTATTGGCTTTAATTCCAAAATGTATCTTGTATCAGTCACACTTCACCACTTCCACCATGACTGCCCTTGACCCTGCTGCCATCATCTCCTACCTTGACCACGAAGATATCTAACAGTTGGAGGGGGATCTGGGTCACAGGAAAGTATTTTTAAAGATGAGAGGTAATACAGCGTGCATAGATGCTGATGGGAAGGAGCCAATATATGGGGGGGGGGGGGACCAAATGGGAAATAGGGGACAATTACAGGAAGTTATTAATAACTCTTGACTAAGAGAGAAGAGGCCCAGTACACAGGTGCAGGGCCTTGGATGAGAGCAGGGACAGTTACTCAGCTGCAGGGAAGATATGGCACTGGGTTAGGATGAAGGCTGGTAGATTTGGTGGTGGAAGGATAAGGTGGTTGTCTTCTGGTTGTGGCTGCTCCCTCCAAGAAGTCAGAAGAGAGATCATTAGCTAAGAATGAGGAGGAGGAAAGTGACTTAGAGGTTTGGACAGTGACAACAGCAATAAAATAGTTATCCTGAAGAGATGGAGGACAGATTTGCTAGGGTAGACCAAAGGGTCCACTTGAGATTTGTGGTCTTAAATTTAAATGAAGACCATTCAGGAGAGAGGAGTATTGTCTCCACCTCCTACATGGAGGAGGTAGAGAACTGGGGGTTTATTAGGGCTGAAGTTTTGCTTGGAGAATTATAATGAAGAGGAAGGGGCAAGGGCGTGCCAATAGTGACAGACCACAGAATCCAAACTGGATGAGAAAGGAAGCAAGAGGGGTGAAGATGTGGAATGGAAGTTTTGATGGAACCAATTAGTTCCCAGTGTAAGTCACGTGGAAAGTTAAAAGGTGGTTGTCGGAAAGTAGATAGCCAGATCTTGGAGTTTATGGGTGATGATAAGCAAGATCTAAAATACGATTGCAATAGTGAACAGCCAAGGATGCCATGGAATTGAGAGGTGAGACTGTTGGATTCAAAAGATCAGGATTTCTAACTAGTGCTTTCTTGGAACAAAGTGATTTATAAATAAATGACCTTATATTATAGGTCATGTCTTCATTATATGACATACTATGTCAGGGACCAACTTGGACCAATCTGGCTAAAAACAAAAATAACTCCATTTTGAGAATCGACTTCATCCTGAGAGATAGCCTTGCAGTCTGGCCTGAAGTTAAAGATAACTTGTTACTCAATAGTATCTCCCACGCATAGCCCACCCCTCCCTTGCTTGGACTGCCCGCTAGAGCCCGCGAATCCTCCACCAATCCTGAGCTGCCACTTACCCT
>PVKE010022471.1:0-25543 GCA_004027555.1 Craseonycteris thonglongyai | reverse complement strand
AGCTATTGAGTGTGTCCATAGGTCTCTGTGTCTTTGTTACTTTCACTTTTATATTCCACCTATAAGTGAGGTCATGTGTTTCCTGATTCTTTCAGTCTGACTTATTTCGCTTAATAAGATGGTCTCTAGGTCCATCCATGTTGCCAGAAACAGAATAGAAGAAATTCTTAAGAGGGGATGAGAGGTGTTTGGTGAGTTGTTCCCAGAATCACTGAAAGAGAATCAAGCAAGTTTACTATTTCTTGCTCTTAGTGTAAATATTTAATTATTGTAGATCCCAGACATTAACAACCTAAGTAATCATTCCATCATAGTCCAAATGGATACTAGCGTTGTTTTAGTTTGTTTCATTTAAAAATGCACTACCCGTCAGTCACCCTTTTCCCTATTATTTCATGCTGAGTTAAAGGTAATGCCTACACAAAACATTTTAATACTTTTGTAGTGGATCACAATGACAATATCACATAAATGTCTAAGAAGATCCATTGAGTCACTGATTAAAAGTTAGACCTTTGGGCTCACAGAGTATTTCTTATATATATTTCTGAACACATCTGTGAATATAGGACATGCAAGTAGCTAGCTTAACAATTCTCAAGATGCTCAATTTTTAAATATTTTATATATTTCTCACTTATAGCTAATAGAAACTTCAGAAATTGGTATAATGAATTTTATATAACTTTTGTGACTCATTCAAATCTAACAGCATTTTAAATAATAATGTCAAATTAAATGAAGTTTATAACAATTTTAATTAGATGTGCTTATTTTATATCGTAATTTTATAAAGTGAACTACGTACTGATTAGTGCATCAATAACAAAACTGATACGTTTTTACTACATGATTGCAAAAGCCATACATTCTCAGTTTCTATCCTTGCCTGTATAATTTAGAAGATATGTATTTTTTTTTTTTTAAGTTTCAAATCACATTTTCAGGCAGAAAAGCTGTGAAAAGGCTAAGCTATTACTTGAAGGTAATGAGTCAGATTGATTCACTGAAGCCTTTGGTAATCTCCCTACGCACCAATCCCATGAAAGGGCACAGGCACCATTCAGCGAGGACAAGCCTGGGTTCTAACTCATAGAACTTCTACAGACACTTAAATGTCTGGCTGCCAAATGAAGGAAACTTATAAGCACAGGACACGCTGACCAAAAAGACAGCCCTCTCTGTTCACTGGCAGAGAGGGAAGGTTTTGATTTCATCGTGAAGTTCCAACAGTCTAGGTAGCGTGGTAGGTTGCATGGCTTTTTTTGACTGAAAATAAGTAAAAGGAGTAAAACTAAGGGAGTTCTTAGCAAGAATTTTTGTAAAGTATTTCAAGCACATAACCACGAGGTCGGTGAAAGGACTGAACAATCTACCTGGAATAATATTGAAATCATACATTATAATAAGCACATACATTCTTAGCATTAAGAAAGTGAAACTCATTACATATTTCTCTGTCAAGTCCTAATAAGGAAATTGCTAATTTTAGTGCAAATCTATAATGCAAAATACCTTACATACACACAAATGAATGTGTATTTGCTATAGGTTAACCTATCTTGATCATATTAATAACAATTACATATTTAACTTGATTAAAAAAAATTTTAGCAACATCTCTCACTAATACTTGATTTAAACAATTATAATTTACCACTTTAGAAAGACTTTCAACTATTTGGGATTGTTATCTAACAATAATCATAATACTATTTACATTCCAATTCTAAATGAAAATAACCTTTGAACGTAAACAAATGCTTCTTAAATCATTCCCCTTTCATAAGGATTTGAAACACTATAGTCTCTTTATTATATTTAAAAAATAAACAGTTGGCCTACTCATCAATGTTTGAAGTTTTTTGTATATAGCTAGCTCTTGAAAAGGCTCAGGTGATTTAGTGATAATTCAATATATTTATTAGAGATTCTCCTTGGGAATTCAAATAATAGAGCCACTATACAAGTTACATGGTGTAAATGGTTCACTTTTTACACTTGCCTCCTAATTTTTCTGAAACACTCATCAGTGCAGTAAAAATCAGTTTACGGTAAATGTTGAGTACCTTACTAAAGCTTGTCACAGTTTAAAAACACCTCTAAAGAAAACTTTTTAAATGTATGCATTTGGTTCTGTATCAGATATTAAAGAGCTGAGAAATATCAAGATCATAATCCAGTTGCTTGCTGTCATTATGTCTCATATGTCAACTGGGGAAAAGTTGATGAAATCATGCTGCTGAGGGGAGTACTCGAGACCCTCCTAGTTCATCCTCCAACTAAGGATTCATTGGAACTGTTCAAGACACATGAGAAATTTTCTTTCTACATAACTCTGGAGTGGTTTAAATTATATCCTCAAAAACTTTTAGTCCTCTATCAACCAGTGACGTTTAGGAAAAACACAGTTTTCCTTCATGCCTCGATGAACATTTGGTTGTGATCGAATATATTGTCTGTGTTGTTCCACGCTTTTCTAAGCCCTTAATCAAGAGTCCTCAGAAGACAGAGAGCTGTCCACTCCCAGTGCCCTGTGGGCTTGTGACAGTTGGCCAGAAACACAGAAAATAAAAATAGTGGTGGCTATTGGTCAAGATAATTAAATTCCTACATTCTGGTGAAAGCAGAAAAATTAACAAGGCCTCCTATAGAAAGAAGGGGGGAATAGACTACTTAAGCAAATGAAACAGCCAGACCTCTCCAAAGTTAGAAATGTAACAACAGTAATAAGTAAATTTGAAAAGCCTCTACATTGCTCTTTTTCCTTACTGTTTTTCAAGACACATTATATTTTAAAGTAACTGTACTATTTTCATTTTCTTTGCAAGTGTTAACAGTCTTTTAAAAGCAAAATAAAAATAATGGTGATGTACACACTATCACCAGTTAATGCATCATTTGAAACTGTTCTTGAGATAAATTGTAGTACATATAAATAATGGTAAATGAAATTATAAAATTGTAACATACTATTTCAAATTTATTTTATTTTTTTAATATTTGCAAACTATATTTTGTCTGAGCTTTACTGAGATATGATTAACAAATAAAAGTTTTATATATTTAGTTGGACAACATGTATTTTTCAAAGGAGTACTACATGACGATTCATGGATATATACATCGTGAAATGATTCCACAATTAAGTTACCTCACATAGTTACCATTTGAGTCAGGGGTGGAGGGGCAAAGACAAGATTTACCCTCTTAACAAATTGCAAATCTATAATACAAATGATTAGCTATAATCACCATGCTGTAGATACACCCCCAGAATTTATTTATCTTATACCTGGAGTTAAAGAAACAATCTTAAAATGGATGGCAGGATATGATTACTAAGTAGAAAAAAAATTGGGGTACAAAGGGAAGAAGGGAAGTATGCAAAAGCCATTTTTATTTCAGTGCAGTGGTATCTAAGGAAGTATGTAGTATTTATGGTTGCTCTCAGGCAGCAGTGTGAAGAAATACGAAACACGGATGCATGCTATACCCCTGCATTGCCATGCACTCTTTGCAAGTTGTTGGGAGCTGACGCAATTAGAGAAACTGGATTCCTAAGGAGTTCTGACAGGTGTCCAATTCTGTAGACTCGTGTTCACCTTTGTGCCTTCATCAGAAGTAAAATACCAGTGAGAGGAGAGACGAAACAGCACAGCTCACGGAGGAGGTGAGTCAGTGGACCGAATAATGACATCGGATCCTGGAGAAGCTGACAGCCATGGGGTGGGCAGGGGTTGGCAGGGCGACATGGGCCTTGCCCGGTTCACAGCTGAGGCTTCCTCACTTCAAGGGCTGAGTGGTTTTTTGTCTAACGAGATTCAGAGGTTCCTGCTGGGAAAAAGTCACGAGTTCAGCTCTAAATAATCTCCAGGATGGAGCATTTTGTATTCACTCCTTTCCTGTTCATTATGAAAAAGAAAGGGATGGGCCTAGAAAAAAAGGTTTCCATTTTATGAGCTGAATGAAAAGGTGATATAAGAAAGAAAGTAACATACATCTTGGTGATAAGCATGACAAAAACCCAACTGAAATGCCATTTTAGCTCTTTGGCCTTTAAATGTATGATCACAAGTCTGTGGTTCCTCTAAGTATCCTGAACGATGATTATAGGTATGTCTGCCCCAAAGAACTGCATTACAGAAAATGATCACTGGATATCTTTAGCTAACCAGTTTTATAACCTTCTTGAATGGAGAAAAAATTGTCAAGAACTGGTTTTACACATCTGGGGAAGAAAGACAGCAATGTCTCCATGGAAAGGCAATGAGAGTAGCCTTTAACAGGATACAAAGCAAAGGACAGACAGTTGTTTTGATTTTTTGTTTTTTTAAACAGTGGTGAAAAATTCTGGGTGCATAAATTGATTATTTATTCTGTTAAATCAGCCCAAAGAAGAACTAAAAATGAAAGCTACCAACACTTAACTATAGCTAAAACTAAAGAAGTGAACATTAGAACCTTCAATGAAAAATACAAAGCCTTGGGGAAGCCGGGATGTCTCAGTGGGTTAAGCACTCACTTTGCAGCCCTAGTGTCTGAGGATCGAATCCCAGCCCCAGACGGTGTAGACCCATATGCTGAACTGGGGTGTGGCTCCCAATTCAGTTCTCTCCAGGGTGAGAGTCCTATGTGGGAGGCCCCCAGTTCTGCCCCTGGCTCAAGGGGCCATGCCTTCCATGCAGGAGACCCCCAGCCGGTTCCTGCCCTGTGTGGCCCCTGCCCACCTGTGTGGAATGAAACCATGTCAAAAACGGATGACATACAACAATGGAGACTGCTCTGGGCCCTCCCCCTTTTCTCTGTCTCTTTCTGTCTCTGTCAAAAACAATAAAACAAATTTTAAAAAAAAGAAAAATACAAAGCCTCTAACCAACAATTAAGATGAAACACTTGTATGGAAGAATGTTCAAAGTTAACAACCATGGCCTCAGGTCTCAGACAAGCCCAAAATACACACTTTCATCCCTACTAAATGGGATGTTTTAAGGTGAGAATTGTTAGCTATTTGTTTCCCACAAAGGAAACACCATGTTGAGGTCTCTAGCTAAAGCACACTTGTGCCCCCATTGGTTTCAAGGAGAAATGAAAGAATGGAAGCAACATGAGGCATAACAGAGCCTCTCATTTACATCTGGAAGATGCATCGTTATGTGGAACACAGCCAATATGGCTAGACTCAGCTGGCCTCACAGGGCTAGATGCTGAAGAAGTTCGGACAAAACCACGGGCTATGAGAAGGAACACAAAGAGCAATAAAGGACATGTACAAAGAAATAAGAATATGCATCAGAAACATTCAATGGTAGATGAAGGATTTTTCTGGAGGAACATTATACTGAGTGTGTAGTATGTAATGCTGAGAACCTAATATATCCCTGAACTTAAAATGCACAACAAAAAATAATTATTTCTATAAAACAGGGACAGAAACTGAGAATATGGGGAAAAGATGACAAATAAATAACTAAATTGATCTGTCTCACAGCCTGAGAAATTTACTTGGTCCCTGGTTATCAACAAGAATAAGGCTCCATCAAGAGAAAATGAAGCAAAAATTATTCTCCCTCCCTTGCTTGCTGTCAATACTTATATAGCAAAAGCTTTAATCCATTATCACTCAACCCCACTTCTACAACTAACGTGCAATGAGGCCTACCCAGTAAACTAGCAGGAAGAGAGATATTATATTAATTTTTTATATTTTCCTTATTATTAATTAAGAACTACAAATTCTAGAATTCTAAAACCAGTTCTACTTAGACAATGAGCCTGACTAGGCAAATGGCAGGAATATCTCAGGAAAGAAGGTCATTTTAGGTCCATTACAGACTTTAGAAATGTGTGTGTGTGTTCCTGCTATAGTCTAGTGATTAGGTTGCTATGGGGCAATAAAACATATTGTCTCACATCAATACAGAACAGATTTTAAAAACTTATTCCTGCTTCTTTGTTGCTATTCTAAAAAGACAGCTAGTTATGACATTGTGAAATGTTAAAATAGTATAAAAGTTGACATTTTATTGAGAAAATGTGAAGAAATTGGCTTCAAGTATAGGCAAAGAACAATGTTGAAAGGTATAGATTAACACATGCTGTGCTAAAGAAAAATCATAACACATTGCAGGAATCACTACGTGTGGATTAAAATGAATGTTACCTTAAGAGAAAAGAGAAAGTGGACATTGAGAATGATGCATTTAGAAAAAAAAAAGTTGTTATATGAAAAATACTGAATTTCATAATTTTGTAACTTGATTTCCTAAAGTCACTTTTAAGAATACTTTGTTGCATTGCCAAAATTGTTTAAACTAATTGATTAGCTTTTCCCAAAGGAATATAGAAAATATTTATTGTAAACATCGAATGTTTTTTAATAGATGCAAATTTTCAGCATTAAGACTTGTTATTGAATTTCTTTTTAATGTGTTCTGTTGCAAAAAAAAATTCTACTTGACTATAAAATATTTCCTTTAAGCACATTTTAAAGACTAATATTTTTTGTGCACCTGAAACTAATCTAAAAATAAGAGTAAAAAACAAAACAAAACAAAAAAACTGTGGGTTTTTCAGCGTAGAGAATGAATGAATGCTGTTCAAAGTGACTAAAAATGTAAAAAAAGATTTCTAAGGAAATAGAATGGAATTCAATGATGAAAATTACAGGGAGTAACATTTATAAATTTTAAAAAGCAAACCTTTACTGAATGGAGAAAAGAAGATACAGGAAGGACTAATATTACATAAACTAGAACTTGAGTAACATCGGTCTGATAAAAATGGTTTTGAATGCCAATTCCAAACACCAGTTTGTCTGCACTAAAATTTCCACTATTAAGGGTTCTTTCCTTTAGGGAAAGAGACTTTTCCGCAATGCACTTTTAAGTTGTAAATAATCTTAAGAGAATGAATTATTCAGGCAGTAATATTTTGTCTTCGTGAGATTGACAGAAATTAAGAAAGCAATTACATACTAGGCCATCAGAAAAGTGACCCCTGAAAACTGAAGTTGTATTTGAGTAGAAGAGTGTGTTTGGAGTCATTATTCTGAAGCAAAGTGGCAATAGATCTGAATTTAGGGACAGTAATGACCCTAAGAGAAGAAAACTAAGAAAGATCTAAAGATCAATTGCTTTATAAATTTGCTTACTAAGACATAAATACGAAAGTCTCTGTCAATCTAAGCCAGATTAGAATATTTTTCACTCTATACACAATAGGTACGTACATATTTTAATTTTAGAGATTTTTGATAGAATGCTTAAAACAATAAAATGCTTAAAACTATAAAGGATCCAAAAAAGGTGACCAGATTTTAATATTGGTAAAGCGGGACACCATTGACCGGGGGGGAGGGGGTTCTTGATTAAAAATTGGGTCTATCTCCCGCCGTTCCCTAGCTTGTCGTGCATTCTTTCCAAACATCGGGACTTTTTTAAAATGCTGCAGGACACGGGACAAATTGTTAAAAATTGGGACTGTCCCACCAAAAGCAGGACGTCTGGTCACCTTATTATAAAACTGTGATTGCTTAATTTAGGAAAGTAAAGGAAATAACTCCTGCCACACAAAATTTCTTAATGAATGAAAACTTGAAAATTAGTTCTCTTCCTCACAAGCAAACCAAAAATAGTAAGGGATTTGGAAGTGAGAAAGCTGTTTGAGTATTCAAATGATAATATTGTCACAGACTGCTTACTAATAATTGGAAGTATTTGTGTTTCTATTAGCAGAGATCATTCTGGGGCCATATGGATCGCTCACAGCCCACACCAACTTCTGTACTCGCGTGTTTTCCTCACCACAGCACCTAAGACAGCTCTCATCCGCCCTGCTTGGGAGACTGTCAGTTAGTACAATATATCAGAATGATATTTATCATCAGAACATTCGCCTCTGACTTTAATGCAGAAATAAAAGTCCTCGGGATATAGCACAGCTAAGAAAATGTAAGAAACAGAAAATGCTCATCATAGCTATCATTTTATCTTTGAATTAATTTTCTGTGGGTGCATAACAGATCACCGGACGTTGAGTGGCTTAGAAGAGCACACTTTTATTATTCCAGTTTCTCAGCAGCAGGGGTGCAGAGACTGCTCAGCTGGGCCCTCTGCGCTGGGTGGCTCAGGCTGAAATCAAGGTGTCTGCTGGCTGCTTTGCCTTGTAGACGCTCGACTAGGCGACCATCTGCTTCCTAATTCCTGCATGTTGTTGGCAGAAATCATGTCCTTGTGCCTGTGAGATTCATGGCAGCTTGCAGGGCCAGCAGCCCAGGCTGTGCTGCTTCCAATCCTGTTCCCCTTTCTCTCTTGTTTTCATCTATCCCATTAGCCGCCCAGGAAAATCTCCCTTTGAACGAACTCCAATCAACCGCTTTGGGACTTTCATTACACCTGATAAATCCCACTTGATAAGTACGCATCAGGCAAGGAAATCACAGGAGAGACAGCCCACCATAGTCACGAGTTTCACCCACACAAAAGGGGCAGGATATTGTAGAATACATACAGTGAAGTCCTGTTTAGAGTGCCAAGGCTCAAGGACACATGACTGTGAATGTGGGGGGGCAAATAAAACTATTTCCACGTTGTTGTGCCCACGAGGTTCTCTGACAAATTTATATTTTCCCGACTATTATAATGTGCAACAACTCATTTACTCCATAAATACTGTGCATCTGAAGATATGAGTACCGTCATGGTTATCTGTGATTTAGCTAAGTATTTCTTACTGTAATAACAAAATCCAGTTCTCCTTTGATTAATAACTGCTCTATGGTTGGTTCACAGGGTAAGGAGTGGAGGCAAATCATGTCTTCTGACTTCAGGGATCGGGTGAAGCCCAGCCTGGGCCACGAGTGTACTCCCCACCACCTCACCCCAGACACAGTAATTGATTCATGGGTGGGCACTTGACCCAGACAGGTTGGGCAGTAAATGGTAGGCATCCCTTGCACATTTTGGAAACACTGAGATAAAAAGTCACTTCCATCTCACTGTATAGATGGGTTGACTAGTGTTCTCCAAAAAAAGATATGTCCAAGTCCTAACCCCCAGGTCCTGGGAATGTGATCTGACTCGAAAATTGAGTCTTTACTCTTTGTAGATGTAATAAAGTTAAGAATCCATTTAAATACAGAACTTCAAAGCAGGGACATGTATGTTAAAGTGAGAAATAAACTAAAAGGCCTTCTCCTGAACCTGCATGCAAACTGGTTAAAACCACAGGGTTTTATAGCATGTATTTTCAGTTAAACAAACAAACAAACAAACAAACAAAAAACACCATTTCCACAGTTTCTCTGCACTATTTGGATGATATTTGCAAAACGCATCATTTGTAATAAATAATTTTGCTGCTACCGAATGCTAATAAATATTATTTACAACCAACCAGAAAGACCTCTGTTGGAATGCCAACTTTATTAAATATTAAATTGAAGATAAAAATTGATATATTTGCTTAATAGTGCTAAAACATCACAATTTGCTTTTGATTCATTTTTATAAATTTGCAAAATTGTTCAGATATTCAATATCAATTAGACATTTGGTGTTTCAAACACCATTTTGAAAACATATAATTTAAATTTATTTATATTATTTAAAGCTATTATCCTAAAATGAGAGACAATTTGAAGATTCAATTTAGATACTTTCTAGTTATATTTCCTAAATAGCCCTTTTTCTCTAGATACTTGTATTTATGGTTTCCTCTTCCAGCCATATCTCAGTAACCTTGTATACACTTTTATATGTTAAAAAGTCTGATTATTTAGCCATAGTGAAAATACTTCTTGCTTCATAGATAAAGCATTAGGTATTTATTTTTAATGAACAGTATTATCTGGCAGCTTCTATATGTGTATGCATGTAGGAAAATTAATGCTACGCTCTTGTAATTGTTACATATCTTCATGAAAATTGAATGTGTATTCACAATATTTTCATTTTCAGGTTAGTGTGAAATGGATGAAATGTTGTTCCCTAGAGTCTTATAATTTCATAACTAGCTTTACTGTGTCATACTTACTGTTTAGATGGTCTACGTAAAGTTAACATTTACTTCTTAGTATCCTTAGTCTTTACAAAAAGTCTTTTTAACCACCCCCCCCCCCAATCAAGGTGAAATAAATACACTCACACAGTTGTCCAGAACAATGGACCAACCATTCCCAGGTCTTTACTAGTCTGTGCCAAAAGGGTCAGATCTTTTCTTTGGTTTACAAACAGTCCTTCTAAAGTAATGGCAAACCTCGGTCATTTAGTGTTGTTACACTTATTTGTTCTTTGGGTAGAACTTGCCATTTTAATAGAGGATGGACTTACATTCCACCTGATGTACGTTGAGGGCATACAGAGGAGCCACTTTTTGGTTGTATAGTAATATATAATATACGCATGCTTTTTAATTTTGAAATTATCTTATAATGAAAAGCCAGAAGGAAGGACTTCCACTCTGAGAAGGATATGAGACAGCTACTGCAGGCCCATGGCACCACTTTATCGACTGAAATAACCAGGACACATCACAGAAATTGAAGGTCTGATAGCAACAGAGTTATGGAAACAATGACGACTATATGTCCAACAGTCTTGGGTGGGGGGGAACTATTGTAAGATGAGCTAAAGCTGATCCAATATCTCCCTCTAAAAAATAATGATTCTCTGGTGAGGTGGAGGACCTATGTGGAAACAAACAAACAAACAAACAACAAAGAAACAAACAACAAGCCAGCAAAGCATTCAGGCTTTTTGTGCATTTGGCATTCCAAACTGGCAAATGGAGGGTCCTCAACTACAGCAATGGTTTTCTCCAGGAGATATGAATTAATGAATTGAGGTCTGAGGTCACACCCAAGTTTATGAAAGGCAGAGTAAACCCTGTTGCGGTTTTGTGGTGGAAAGAAACCAAACTCCACACAAAGCGGCCCTGCCCACCCCATGTAAGTAGCCTCTCTCACCTTGAAGTTGTTCTGCAATTCCCAAAGTTCCAAGACTACAAACTTAAAAAATAAGCTGGAAACTTTGAATGTTAGAATGAAACTTGCCACGTTGTTCCAGGGCTAAAAAGACAAGGGCCGTCCAGGCCCTCGGTCACAAACCTCAGAGACCCGTGCCTCTCCTTAGGATAAATGAATAGATGGCAATTAATTAATGTGACTCATTTAATAGATGGTAAATACAGGATAATTGCTTTGCAAATAATGGAAAGAGTAAGCAAAAAATAAAGTTAAAATGTAAAACCCTGAAAATTTAACATGGAGATTAAAGAGATACTATTTAAAAACTAGTCACTGATAGAAAATAAAGAGTTGGCTATTATAATTTCAAACTGCAACAGATATCTTAATACCTTGTTCGAAGAGGACTCCAATCATTCCACAGTCTGCACTCTTGAAAAATCTACTCTTTTTTTTAACCGTTTCTTGCAATTTAACAATTAATTATATTTGTGCCCCAATTTATATATGGTAATAAAATCATAATATTTCCAAAAACATGCACATATAGCCATATCTGTGAGAATATTAGAATGGTCTTGTACTAATCCAGTCATTTTGAATTATTATGAATCATAATTATGGTAAATAACTAATGAACTGCATTCATATTCTGGATGATAGCGTACATACACATATTTTTGTTATATTTGAAGATTTTTTAGGACAAAATATTTCCAGGCTGGTTACTTTTATCCTGATGAACCAAGGTTTACTAGATTCTCCCTCAAAATTATAACTGGTTTTTCTTTAACAGCATATTGCTATAAAAGTTTTTAAAAGATGCTTTCAAGAATGTCGCTAATCTTAGTAATGTTAATGGGGGGGGGGGAAACTGGTTTGAAAGGCTAATAGACTACATAAAATTATGTGTACTGCACATCATGGTGATGTTTAAAATACCCAGCCGTGATAATTCTGTCGATATATAAATTCATTAACTACAACTGTAAATTAAGGCCTTTAATTTAGTAGTTTTAATGATATTTGTAATTCTGCTCCAAAGAGTCAGGCAAAAATTGCCAAGTACTTTAGAAAATTAATACCTTACTGCTCATTCATTGCTGATGGGCAAGAATATTATACTGCACCCATGAAAGATGAATGAAAGATGTGTTGTGATTGAATTTTTACACTTAGGAATAGGGAACAGAAACAGGAGTCCAGTCTTTGGTTTAAAATTCTAGTCACCCAAAGGTAAACTATTAGAAATTTGTCTGAGATCAGAGGTTTTCTAAATTTTAACATTCAGCATGAAACAGCTTCCAGTGTCTCATCATGAATTCCTTAAACTTTGAAAGGCAAAGGCTTATGTCTTGGGCATAACTTGCCCAATACTGCGGTCAGCAGGGATTCAGACAAGACCAATAGATGGATCTACTTTAAATTCTGCATTCAATAGATGAACAGCTGAACTCGGGACAAAACTCTCTTTGGATAGTACGAAATTTAGGAAACTCTCGGCCAATATCTATCCAGCACAGAAAATTTACTTTCTTGTCAGGCAAATGCTACCTTGTTTTTTTTCATTTAGAAACTAGACACCTCACCTGAACAACAACAACAAAAAATACCTTTCAAAATGTTTGAAAGGTTGCCAGTGCTAATTAGGGTAGATCCTTGCCTACACTGTTCCTTCTGAACTTGATTCTCATTTTCCTTATCAGAGAATTCCAGGCATTCAAGCCTTTTCCTTACACTCCCATATTTATATAAAAAAAATAAAATAAAAAATAAAAAAATCATTACCAACTGGTGCTATACTGTGATATGATATTGTATTTTAACCCATTTTTGTTGTAGTCTATTCTATTCTATTCTATTCTATTCTACCCTATTCTTTACCATTCCGTTCCATTCCACACTATACTATGATGACATGATGTCACCATCTGCTGGAATTTTGCTTACATATAAATATCAGCTCATTTCTCCTTTCCATACAAATTCATCTAATTCCTGAAGCATGAAAAAGTTTTGATCTGCCTTTATTAAAACTTAGTTTATTTTTATTATTTTTTTCTTTAAAGTTTGCCCCCTCTTAAATATCACCTATGTCACCATTTACTCAGAAATAAAAGAAGATTGGTCCTGACCTAAAGGGAAATAAGCAACTTCCACACCTTAGTTGCAAAATAATTATACAAACGTTCATTTGAAATACTAGTGAATCATGAGAAAATAATGGAAGAGTATAAAAGTTTTCAGGAAGAAAAATACTTAATACCACTTTGTGAGGGATAAAAATATCCTGTCTGAATAAACAAACATTAAAATTATAATTGTTAACAGGTTGGGTAGCTTTATATAAAATAATGAATTATTACCTAATTCAGTTCAGTAACAAAAATGCAGTTTTGTGCATTTAGATTAAAAAGGGTAATTTTCCTTATTAAAATAGATTTTCTTGTAAAGACATTTTATAAAAATGTCCCATCCTTTTAATGAAATATAACTCTCCCTCCATATCACATCTTATGCAAAATATGGAACATCATGTTCAAAGTGGGAATTAATTTCAATTACATTACAGTAGGTACCATGTCACATTCCAGCTTATACCTTTATCATCTGACACTTAAAAATGTTATTTCCGAGTTATATCCTTTCTCTCCTCACTGCTGCCCTTCAGAACACCTTTCTTTTCCCTTACCCACAACCACCCACCTCAGCACTAAGAATAAAGTACCTAAAAGTGTGTTTTCTTCAACCTGGCATAGTTAAACTGTGAAAGGTCCAAAGGTTGATTTTTAACATTTCATGAAATGTAGCTGGAATTCCATGAGTAAAGAATCAGCAGCTCTTTGGAAGGAAGCGTCTAGAAGGAATAAACAGCAAAAATGTGTTTCTCGGGGTGCTGTATACTGGATGTCTCAGGGGATGTAAGAAGTTAGACTGGCACATAAGCGGTGAGGAACAAGGGTCTCTGATACCACTCATGGAAGGTGGCCAGCAGTTCCAGACAGAGAAGGAGCCGGCAACCCCCGGGCACACAGGCTCTGCAGGACTGTGTGTCCCAGAGAGTCCTCAGCAGGTGGTGTGCAGCTCCGTTAGCTCAGCACCCACGCAGACCTCTCCTAGCCGGGTGATGTTCATTTAAAGGGAAGTAAATATGTGACAGTTTTGCTGCTTATCGTGTTGGTTAACAGTAGAAATCCTGTTTCCTAAAAGTGGGTTTTGATAGAGAATATTTTCTTTTGTCTGTGGACAAAGTGTGTGTGCATGTGTGTGTGTGTGTCAGAAGGTTTGATTCTGTCTCTAATGAGATAAAAAGAAAGACTTTGGTAGACCTAATGACCCTCTAGTGAAAGGCCTTAAAAAGACAGTGACATAAGGCTCCCATGACAACACAGCCTTAGAAAGGAAAGAATCATTCCGCCTGTTTTTGCCAAAATTTCTGTTCTATCAAGTCTTCCTCTACTGGGCAGCAGTGTTTGTGTTTGGTTAGATTTGACAGCAGAATCCTTTTCAAGTGTGATCACCGTGACTTTGTACGGTCCTAACATGGAAGATCAAATGAGGGGCAGGTATTCGTTTGCTCTTGTTTTTCGTAATGTGTCTACAATAGAATGGAACATAATATTGCATGGTCTTTTACAAAAATGAGACAAGCAAAGTACAGTCATTGCCTCACCAACATGATTTTCTGATTTGAAAAAAGCTGCAATTGTACATGAAACTCTCCTGATTTCTCAGACAATAAACTCCATAATCATGAGACAATATTCAATCAAGCAAACTATAATTAAAAGCAGAGCTACTCATGTAGTAACTAGATCAAAACGGGGTGACAGTTCTAGTAGGAAATTAGGTAATTTGCCCTCCCCCCAAATCTCCAAATCAATGGGGAAAAAATAAAAAGGGAAAAACAAAATTGTAAAGAGGGCATGAACTGCAGATTACATACTTCAGAGAGTTCTTAAGGAACACATCCTTGTGATATTCCTCAAAGATGTTTATTACTCTCAGTGTCCGGGATAAAGGCTGTGACTGTTCATGTTTTCTCTCCTGCGCTATGGTGTTGCTGTCCAAGGGGTGAACGGGGAACAGACTACTGAGGGAGCGTCTTAACACTTATCCTCTCTTGAATCACGTTTGTCATTGAGCGATTCTATCAGACCCTTGATTAAATTTATTTTCTTCTCCTTATATGCTTCAGAGATTTGCCTGGGCGTGGGAGTGGGGTTGGAGGTGAGGGGAACACAGAATTAGAAGAGAGAACAGGGAGGCCTCACTAGCAACAGAATGACAAGTTCCCCATGGGAACATAACAATCACTTCACCTGTCTGGTTAATACACAATAATTGTTACTTCTACTAACTCGGAAGAGCTTTCAAAGCATGTAAGATTTTTCTGGACTAGAAAGAGGAAGGTTGGGAATGATGATGATGTTACAGGATTAGATACAGAGCAGGTGTAGGTAGGAAAAAGGGTTAAAAGGGTCGAGTATCAAAAAAATCCATTTGGGATATAAAGAAAAAATGTATCTTGTAGTACAAATGGTCAAATCTTAAATTCTCTGAAAGACAAAAAGGAAATCCACTTTAAACCCCAAAACATGCCATGCCTGTGACATGTAGACATCATTATTGGGCAACCTTTGGTCTCTCCTCAGCTTTCACATTTTTTTTTTTAAATTGACAATATCCCAAGGATCCTAGAAAATGCAGCCTGAAGAAGAGACAAATTGCAGAAACTTTACTTGGGAGATGAAAATTCAGGTCAGTGAGAGTGAGGACAAAGAAAAATGAGGCAGGGAGCGATGGAAGAAGTGCACATCCATTTGTTACCGCAGCGTCCACTAGTTTCACAAGCTGTGAACAAATACTGCAGGTCTGTCTACCTGTCTCAGAGGAAGTCTTCAGACAGGCTGTCAGACAGGTGTCCCCACGTGGAGCCAGGATTTATCTGCCGCACTCCCTAGCATCTTTTATTTCTCACTGGTCAAAGCTCACGCCAGGAAGACAAACCCCACAACCTTCAGGTTGTGCTGTTTGGCCTCTCCTGTTTTTCATTGAAGTGTGAAAGTGGCCAAACACACCAGGAACAGCAGGTCCACCCACATACCTCTGCAGAAAACAAAGGGATTGTGACAGATGCTGGATGAGATTTGGCATCTCTATTGTTGCAGCAAAAAATAGCTCGAGTATACAGCAATGATTGGGGGACTGTTTTCTTTCATTAGCCAAGAGGACACATATAATTTTGCCATTTCATGGTAAAGATAACAACAGCTTAATTTTTTTGCCTCAAGACGATGCTTGACTCCTGTGGTCTCCCTGTAATATATTTCCATACGTCACATTTACCCATCATATGCATGACAGGCTAATGTGACCTGGTGACAGAAAATGGGAAGTGCCCTAATGATCTATAGTAAAGCATAAGATGCAAAGATTTAAACACCTGGCGACTGCTAAGCCTGCAACATCAGTGATGTTTCTAAAAGTCCACATGAAAACATCTTATGCTCCCACAGCTTATGAAGAAACTACGTTCTGTAGCCCTCTTTGGGTGTTGTAAATAACTGTGACAGGTTGTTTGCAAACTGCTTGCCAGAATTCCCTCCCTATATCCACACCTTTAGGAAGCCACCACACACCCTGATTGAAGGCTCTGCCACATGCAGATGTAATTAAAGTTATTCATCACTTACTGAACTCATTACAGCAAGATTCTCCAGGTGTGGATCTAATAGAACGTGCTCTTAAAAAGCACAGAGTTTTCTCCCACTGGTGGCAGTCAGGGCAGAGATGTTCAGACACAAGAGGAATCGGCACACGGCTGCTGAATTGAGGATGGAGGAGCCGCAGGCAAGGACAGGAGTTTGGCCACTAGGAAGTGTGAGTGACCCATGGCCGACAGCTGGTAAGAGAACGGGGACCTCAGTCTTCACAGTCACAAGGCACAGGCAACAAGCAAAAGAACCTGGGAACAGGTATGTCTACTAACCTCCGAGAGAAGAGACCAGTCTGGCCCACACTTGACATTGGCTTTGTGTGACTTTAAGAACAGATCCCCTCAGAGCCTGGCCAGACTCCCGTTCTACCCAATAAGGCAGAATAAGTAAGTGTGTAAGCAGCTATCTTGTAGTCATTTGTTCTGCCTCAGTAGAAAACACCCCCACCCCCATGACACACCTTCCTACTAGGCAAACTCCGTCAGGACGCAGCCAAATATCTTCATTTCTGGAGACTTTGTTGCTCTCCTGCGTTCACCTCTCCCCAGTCTGTACTCCTTTCTGCGTGCTTTTCTGCATGCTGCACATTATCTCTTATTAGTATAATAATCATCTTGTAATTAATGTAATAGTCATTTTATAATAGAACTTTACATCACAGAGACAATTAGTCATATACGAGGTGTCAGGATCTGTAGTCATGAGCATGCCTTGAAAATATAATAGTGAGTGCATTATTTACGATTACTCAATTAATTCATGCTAAATGACTCCACTGATAACAGAGAAAAACATCTCTGCATCTAAGACCTGCTCCTCAGAAAACTCCATTCAAATTCATTAACTACATGTTCAAATTCAATTGAATTGCTTTGTATTTTGCCTACAATTATATTCATTCGCATGGAAAAGTTTCACCTTCAAAGACTTTGAGTAACATCTGAATATATTTCTAAACTTTATTTTCTTAATACCCATCATAGATATATTAAATAGCACATTTTAATGTATTGCTATTTTAGAGTCTCATTTATAACATTATTTAAAAATAAGAATCTAAAAAGACCACAAAATTGTTCCTGACAACTAGGTCTATGCTTTGTGGCAAAAATATACTGTATTTTGTTAAGTATCCAATTTCCCCATTATTTAGTTGATGATAATTTTGCTGTCTATAAATGACTGAGGCAAAAACACAGAGAACTCTTACCGTCATTATATCTAGGCAAATTAAAGCTACTTTCAAATATGAATGATTTTCAACTAGTAAATTTGGATAACAATTAATATTGAACATGAAATATGGGAATTAATAGGAATTGACACTCTCATTTATCACTTGAGTTAACTGAATAGATTGGATTTGTATTAACTTTATTTCAAGAAATTTCTCTATATAGCATTAAATCCTTGGAAAATAAATCGAATTATTTAAAATATTTAGAATAGAAATGTTATGTCAGTGTGTAATGTTTAACTTAAAATAATTCTGTGGGCTTTATATAATAAAGCCATGCAAGCAAACAATATAAGTAATTTAAAATAAACTATTACATCATAAGCAAACTGTTGATTTGAATCTCAGGTTTTAGCAGAGATTAAAACTAGTATTAAAAATAATCTTGTCATCTTTGAAACAACAGTTCTGGTATCCAGTTCAGCTTTAATGTGCCTTCCAATCAGCACTATATTCTAGATCTACCCATGGACTCTCTCTTAATAACAATTCTCACTGGTATACAAGATAGATGTAGGGAATAAAATCCCTATTGTTCCCTCAAACTTGACTACATAAGTAACCTGGATTTATTAGATTTAAATAGTGCATCAGTAAAGGCTCTAAGGGCTTTAAAGTAGGAAGATTTAAGAATAAATGAGGGAAGGACATTCTTAATGAGTCAGAGAAAAGATAGAAACTGTACTTTTCTTCCTTAATGATGATGAAATGGTCTCTTTTTTTCTGTTTCTCTGCTACATATGTCTCTAACTGGCCAACACATGGCACTGAGCAGAGATTAGCTTCACAGTTATGTGTGCCTTTATAGCCCTCACTGCCAAAGAACTCTGTAGTATTCATTTAACTTGATAATCCTCCTCAAAAGTCAATGATGCTAAAACACAGGATTATGGAAATTTATTAGGAGAAGTCCACATTCAAGAAAGCAAATGAGAGAGTAAACAAATATAATGAGAAAATGTAATAAAACCATTAACACTTAAACCAAGCAGCTTTGTATATTTTGAGAAAAATTTTATATACTTCTTTTTTATCTTAGAGAAGTAATTTGAAAATAGGCACTTGCTTCTGCATCAGTAATAAAGATTCAAATATTGCTTTCTTATTCAAGAGCTTCTACTTAGTACACACTAAATAATAATCTTGAAAAGATAATCACATGGAATAATTATGCTGAATAGCTTCTACAAGTAAGAATTTATTTACCGGTACTTATTTTCTTCTTTTTTTAATATATATTTTTATTTATTTATTTTTGACAGAGAGAGAGATACAGAGACAGAGACAGAGAGAGAACTGAACTGGGGGAGCTCCCAGTTCAGCACATGGGTCCGCACGGGCTGGGGCCAGGATTCGATCCCTGGTCCCCGGCGCTGCAAAGTGAGCGCCCAACCCACTGAGCCATCCCGGCTTCCCCTATTTACTTATTTTCAAGAACAAAAAGTCAAGCCAATTGAGGAGTTAAACCTTCATCCCTAGATAGAAGGTTAACCCCTGTCTGTGTTAAGGTAAACCATCATGAAGCTGTTCCCTTGTGAGATCAGGCTATTTTTGGAAGTTTTATTTTAACTTCAAAGGTAAAACAGATAAATAAGATAACCCCAGCTTTAAAGAAAACACTTTGCCATCACTAAATTGTCTCTCTGTCATAAACCTAAATCATCACTAATGTCGTAAGTGAAAATGTCAGCCCAATTGGATCATAAAGGGTGCGCAGTCATAACGCTGTTAATGCTTGGGTTATTGTGAACAATAAAACATCTTTCCAGTTTGATGCCTACTTAACAATTATGTTCTTTAAAATACATTTTTCTAGCATGGTAACGCTAATGCCTCAGCAGATCTGTCATTCCGCGGCTTCACAACTGGAAAGAAACACAAGGCTCCTGGGTCTTCCTGGCAGCTGTCCGTATCAATCCTCACAGGCCTTCATTCCTTCTCACCCGTGTTAATGGGTTCTGGCAATCCTTACAAAAGCAGACATGAGAGGGAGAAAAACATCTTCAGAGATATTGTCTCATAAGGAGAAAGGATACGTCATCCTCTTTTGGCATCAAAAGATTACTTTCTAACGGTCCATCAGCTAACATAAAAACATCATGCCAGTTAATAAAGGAATCACGACTAGAATGTTTGATGTCCTAGCAAAATGTGGTTCACGTGAATTGTAGTCTCCTATTTCAAAGGGTATACCATTTTGAAGTCATTTATAAGAAAAAAAAAAATCATTAAGAACACCAATCAATTAGATGAATGTTGACTGTCTGAAATTATAATGAATGTGTTTCCAATTTCTCAAATTGCTTTTCTGTACTGATTCTACATTGGAAAAGAGTCTTAGGTCATTTTTGTGTGGCTAAACCTGAATATTTAATGTCCTTTTGCAAAAAAATAAACTGAAATCATGGAAAATGCATATAAATAAATAAAGATCTCTGCATTGACTTAAAAATTCAACATTATGTAGAACAAAAATGATAACAATTTGAATAATTTCTTAAAATTTCTTAGAGCAGATGAAATAATTTGTAATCTACCACAAAGCTACATTTAAATAAGAATACCTAGTCAGAAAATAAAATCACCATAGCCTCTAAGTCCTAGAATTACCTTTTTATTATTCTAAGGATGCTTGAGGTTCAAAAAGATGTTTCGAAGATAAATTGACAGGGACGGAAGTGAAATGAGAAGAGGTAGAGATAAAGTGAAGGAGGTTGTGGACTCCTTCAAAGAGTGATCAAGTCATTTGAATACATAAGAACCTTGAAGGTGTCCATCAGGAACAGTAGACGAACTGCAAAGTTACACATATATGTAGTTCAAAGAGAAAGGACATAAAAGACTCCTAGGTAAGACAGACTTGAATATGAGTGTTAAAGTCTGAGTTATTTATATAAAGAGAGTGAAGAGAGATATTCAAGGAATGGAAATAGCACAAGCAAGTTTAAAAATATAAATAGAATAACGTACACAAGCAACTAACTGGTCTTGGACTCCAATAAAATGAGAATGATACAGAGATATAGGGTAAAAATAAAGTATATATGAAGGAGTCAAATGGACACATTTTGGCAAGGTTCCCATGCCACACTGAGCTTTGTCTTTAATGTAGTGTATAAAAAAGACCACAGGGTTTCTCTGTATGTCATAACCAACCTAGTCATGGCATAAGACTTGGTTATTTCAGTTATGTGAAAAGGATTTTAAAGAATGTCATAAAAGTAACGTCTGTTAAACATAAAAATATTAGAATTTTCAGCAAAGAAACCCAAGTAATAAAAAATGGAAATTGTGAAACCCAAAAATATAATAACAGGAATAAAAAACTTGCTGCTCGGCTCAGTAGAGTGGAGATGATAAAGGACAGAAGTAGTAAATGTGAAGACAAGCCAGTAGAATTTACCCAATCTGAACAGAGAGTAAATAAAGTGAAAAAATATATAAATGGTCAAAGCTTTAGAGACCTGTGAGAAATAGCAATGGATCTAGCATTTGTATTATCAGATTCCCAGAAGGAATCCTGTTTCCCTGAGAAGCTGGATGACTGTAGAACAAGAAAGTAGCAATAATAAAACTTTCCCCAAAAATGGTCAGCTCAGAGTCTTAAGAGAGCAAGAGAAGAGGACAAAGAAAAGTTTAACAATTTTCTTGATGATATTAACAAAATATTGTATATAGACAATATTTTTAAAAAGCCTTAAATAATCCAACTTGTCATTTTCTTGTGTCATCAGTGTGAATTTTCAAATAAACATTCTTTTTCAAGACAATATAACGTTTTAATTTCTAACTCATGATTTCACAAATTGTAAATAAAATAACACAGAGAGTGAGTACCCATTGAGCAAAATTTCTGTTTGTCATTAACATTTCTGACTAAGGAGACAAAGTTGACAGGCAATGCTCCAAACAAGGAAATGTCTAATGAGAACATCCTTCTCTTGTCATTTTAATGAGGCTTTTTTTTTTTTTTTTTTTGCTAGTGAAATAACTGTCTTCAATAATTAGCAGCTCAGGGACATTTTAGTGGTTGACAAATAGCTTCAGAACCTTGAAAGTACCTCTTAGTCATTATATATAGCTATTTAATGAAAATTTCTAATACTCAACGCTTGTTTATTTCTTCTCATATTTGGTTTCAGCAACTAATGAAAAATAGAACTGATAAGCTAGATTATTTATTTTGTGATTAAAATGCCTATAGTTATTATGAAAACCAAAATAATACAGTGTTCATTTAGATAACAATTCACATGTTCTTGTTGTTCCATATTAGTTATGAAATAGCTATCAAAGGATGTAGATAAACAATACAAAGAAGGATTGGGATAATATATGAAACATTCAAAATTATTAATATTTAAATAACAACACTAATATTAATTTAGGACTTATCAACACTAAGCATTTACATTTATTAACTTTTATTTAACTGTGAGGAAGAAAGCATTCTAAACTGGTATTGCTGTATTTTCTTTGAAAATATCAAATAAGTTAAACCTAACTCATATAAACATGCTGGATTAAAATAGCTTATCTATGTACAAATGTTAGGCTAACCAGACCACCCAATGCACATATTCATTCTGATGTTACATGAACAATTAGAGAAAGCAAATTTATGTTCAGATTATTTACTTCTAGGAGACCCTATTTTAAAAATCCTTCTTCAAAACTGTATTTTCTTTCAAGGCAGTTAAAAAGCATTTAGTTTAAATATTATTAGCAAATTTGTGAAAATAATAGAAAATTCTAAGTGCATAATTAAACAGTTAAATCTCTGATGTAATAAATTAAAAAATTAAAGGTATCAAAAACTTAACTTTGTTGCATGCCACCATGAGGGGTGTAGAAAGGGATACCTATGACACATGGTGGATTTTCCTCTGGGTTAAACACGAGTCTCTTGGGTTGCCTTTTGTCCTGTGCTCATCTACTTCTGAATTAATATCAAATGGCTGATTTATCACCCTGACTTCTCTAGGTTCTAGATATATCCATGTAACTTTTATTAGCATTTCTCTAGTGGGAAGAAGGGCAGGGAAAAGGTGAGGACAAGAAGGAGAAAAAGAGGAGGAGGAGTACAGAAAAGGGGCACGAGGAAGACACAGACCCCTCCCTCTATCTCTAAAGAAAAACTACTTCATTTTTTGTTCCAATCTCCTTTCATCTGGTTGCAAATTTGTATTGTCCTTTGCAATTTGTGCTTCTTGGCAAATTTGTTTGTTAGGAATTATAAGTAGTGATAATACTTTTTCTCATCCTTAGACATTCAATTATTCAGTCCCTTTTTTGACACTACTCCAAATATTCAAGGTATGTTTAGGTTTGGTCCAAATTAAAGAATTGCTGACTGTAGACACTGAAGCATGGACATATATACGTAGACTAATACAGCTAGAAGGGACTTTAAAGTTCAGCTAAACCATATCTGTCATAATAATTTACATGAGAAAGCTAAGGTCTAGAGAGAGCAAATGACTGAGTCCAAGCTCAGATGCCCACTACAGTGACCATTCCCGGCCAGGTTATAATAGACTTCAGTGCTTGTAAGCTATCATGGTGCAACTGTGAAAAGCACATGCTTTGGAACCTGATAGCTTAGGTTTGTATCTCACTCCCGTCATTTACTGGATGAAAAATGTGTTTAACTTTCTGTGCCATGGTGTCCTCATCTGGGAAATGGAGATGAAAAGGGCACTGCTTCATGGCTTGTTGTGTTGGGTTATAACTGCATGGAACCACTTACCACTAGTCCTGGGAAGGAGCTGGCCTTGGCTGTAAGCACTCCTACTGCCTTCACTTGATTGACCTTCTTCAACTCATCGTGGTCTACAAACAATCAATGACTGAGATAAAGAGAAGACTATGTACATAGTCTGTGTCTATGTATCTGTCTACTTATGTGTCTAGTTATCTATTATTCATCCTCATTATTTACACACTTTCTATTTTTAAATATGCCTACTTGCCAAAAGTTATTTTGAATGTCAACTCAATCCTCAGAGTATTTTCTGAATATGCTCAGAGTAGGAAAACCTTGAGGTCATGATGAACACATTCCTGGCCAAGGGTGAACAGGTGATGCTCTGCCGTCCTGTTGCAGCTCTCTTAGTTGTCACACAGAGTTGACAAGAGCACAAACACAGCAGGGACACTGCAGTGTGGGGAAGAAATCCCAGTTGTGGGGCCAGTTCACTGGGGTTGGAATCGTAACTCTATCACCTCCTCTTTGGGGTCCCTCCTGCAAGTCTCTTAACATTTCTGAATCATAATTTTTTTTTTTGGAAAATAAAGAAAAAGTCTATATGCTGAGTTTATGCATCAGGTAACATTATTTTTTCCAAAATATTAAAGATTATAATATTATAAACTTATGTATTCAAAAACATCACATTATAATAAAGAATAAGTTCTTTTGGACTACTGGAATGTTACAAATCATTCTTACTTACTTCTAAACTTAACCTAAATAAATTTTTGAATATTATGTCTATGATGAAACTCTAATATCAACAAAAATTTTGATCCTCTGTAATGTCAACTAAATAGCATGTCTAAGACCTTTTATTTACTAAATTAATATTGGTTGAATTATGGTAATTTTGGTCTCCTACATCATTTTAAGTAAATTGAACTTAATAAAGACAAACTGGAGATGCTGGGATGGCTCAGCAGTTGAGCACATGTCTCAATAGTGAGGTCCAGGGTTCAATTCCTGGCCCAGCCCCATGGTAAAGGTTCTTGCCTCCCATGCAAGGGGCCTGCAGTTAGGTTCCCACCCCTCATGGCCCCACATCCACCTGAATGGAATGAAACCATGTCACAACTTACAATGAGCAACTATGGATACTGTTCTGTGTCTTCCCCACTTCGCTTTCTCTCCCTCTCTCTCTTGCTCACCTTCTCTCAGAAACAATGAAATAAATCTTTAGAAAAAAATTAAATAAAGGCAAATTACACAAAAGCACCAGGTCACAAAATATGGGTTTTTATTTGTATCATCTTATCTATTAAAAATTTCATTAGCATTTGGCAAAACAACAATTAAGGTAGCAAATTCAATACGATATGTGAAGTGCTTATAATATTCTAATGAGAATAATTATGTCTTAATGCTGAAGGTGAAAATGTTAAATGATACAGTCTATAAATGTGTGTAAACACAAATAGGACATATTAAGCCCAAGAAGCTTAAAATAGCAAACACAAAACAATACTTTGAATGAAAACTGCTAAAACTACATTGTCTGCTCTTAAAATGAAACAATAAAAGTATGTCTTGTGTTTATTTTTCCCATGTAGTAGAGGTTCCATCCCAGGAGAGCCCATTAACACCCTGTGCTTTTATCTGACACTTTGATTAATAAGAAAGGAAAAGAAAAACAAAAAAATAAGAAAATCCTCACTTTTGAATAAGCTAATTTTCTAGTATTTAGTATTTAGTCTTCCATTGTAATTGTTATAAAGTAGGTTTAGTTTCATTAATATAGTCAAGGCTGTGCCAAATTTATGTTTTTCAAAGCCTATGTTCTTATTTAAAACTCTTTTACTAAAGTTTGAAGTCTCTGAAATTAGGACCTAAATTCAGAAAGATAAGTCATTCAAAACGCTCCTTAG
>PVKE010022470.1:0-25543 GCA_004027555.1 Craseonycteris thonglongyai | reverse complement strand
TCCCGGCTCCGGCCCAGGCAGGACCCACGTGCTGAACTGGGGAGTTCCCACAGTTTGGTTCTCTAACTGTCTCTGTCTCTGTCTCTCTCTCTATCTGTCAAAAAGTAAAATAGAAATAACTATGCACTGAAGACAAAAAGATAATTTCTCTCTATAAATGTGAAAAGATAAAAAAAAAAAAAAAAAAAAAAGAATTACTTATCCAGGCCTCACATGAAGGTGAAGGGAGGCCCAGAGAGGGTTTCTGTGCTGCAGTCATGGTCACGTGCCTCTGCCTCTTCTCCACAGGCCAACCCCAGTGCTGATCTCTATTACATCACATTCAGCGACCCCCTCTATGTGGCCATGTTTAAGATGCTGCGTGACACTCTGTACTACATGAAAGGTGAGGACTTTATGCACACATGTAAATATGGTAAGACTGGGTTCCGGGCTACTACTATGAGCTTGTGCTTCCTTTCTGCTGGGACACTTAAAAACACAAGTAATATGATCACACTGCTGAAATTTTAAGAGAAAAAGCAAGCAAACAAACAAAAAAAGTCTGTCCATGGTCCTGTTCTGCTAGAGCCATCAAGGATGGCTTTTTTGGTGGGTTTATTTCCTCAGGTTTTGTTTTAACATGGATGTGTTGTATTGTCCTGATCATGCATATATCAATAGTTTAAAATGTCTACTTTAGACATTTTTTAAAGCTAAAAATAAAAGAAAATTAGGTATTCATAATCTTGTAACTCAGAGGCAATATATTTACTAGTGTAGCACACACAAAAATTTAACATTTTCTTCTAGTTTATTATTTGTACATTTTAAAAACACTTTTTCTAAGCTCTTCCTTTATGTTATTGAATGCTCTTCATAAACATACATTTTGATGATCATATAATATTCTATCATGTAAGATATATCATAGTCTAGTTAATCCATTTTCCTAATATGATTTCAAGGGCTCTTGGGAGTTGGTAGCTGAGTCTAGTCAGAGCCACAGCAGGGTTAGGTTCACAAAGGAGGGCAGTAGCAACTGCCTGGCTTGGCCTGACCCCCAGGAGTCCCTACGGCCTCCCTTCCCACCAGACCTGTGTGTTGTCAACTTCCTTGACTGGTCTGACTTATGCCTGTCACAGTGGTTCTCCTGAGTTTTCCATGCTCCAAGGATGAGAGTTTGAAAAGGCTACAAACTCTGAGTACTCTGAACATTCAGCCCTGTAGCCAGGAAATTCTCTTCTTTAGTCTACAGCCAGTTTTTGCCCTTATCTGATAACTGACAGCCTTTATTAAAAAAATAAATAAAATAAATCATTGTATATCTGTACAGTCATTACGCTATATACAACTTAAACTTATGATGTACTTGTAGGTCAATTATATCTCAGTAGAATTGGGAAAAAATAGTAAATATATATATACACACACATACATATTCATTCCTGTTGTTAATTGAACCAGTTCCAGTGATGATACATCCCAATTTATGTATTTCATATATTTAAGTTTTATTATATTGACCTCTTAAAACAAAGCTTTCACTTGCCTGGGAAGTGATCATTCGCTCTGACTGCTAGGCAGTACATGTGTAGAAGGCAGCTATGCACAGCCTATTTGAGCTCTTCCCAACATGCATTCTTAGAACTACTGCAGCAAATGTGCTCTTCCTGGATTTTTGTTAGAGATGAAAGACAGTAGTCATTCACAGCTGGCTGCCTGAATTTTGGTGTAGTTTTGTTTCCAGCTACAATGCTTGATCTCTTTCCTGCAGACCTCCCAACCACCTTTGTGAAGGAGATCCATGATTTTGTGCTGGAGCAGTTCAACACAAGCCAGGGGGAGCTTCAGAAGATTCTACATGATGCAGACCGGATCCACAGTGAGCTGAGCCCCCTCAAGCTGCGCTGCCAGGCAAATGCCGCCTGTGTGGACCTCATGGTATGGGCCGTGAAGGACGAGCAGGGTGAGCATCAGCTCCTACCATTTTCTGTACATCTAGTATCCAGATGGCCAAAGCCACAGGGCCTGTGTATTGTCTTCACTACTTCCTTGCTGGTTCTTTGGGCTTTTATATGGAGAAGTGGGAGCTCAGTGCTAGAGGAAAAAGTACTTGTCTAGGGCGATCAGCAGAAGGAGAAGCATGCAGTAGACTTGTGGATGGTTGCTGTTCACTGAATGTTGTGGGGACAAGAACAAGGGGGCTCAGGGCCAGCAGAAAAGAAAGCAGTCACATGGTACAGAACGGTGTTTTCACAGTAGCAGAAAAGGAGCAGAGATGAGCTTTCAATTAAGGATACCTACCTCTGAACACTTTCTGGTATAACCTCACAATATTAATAAACCCTGCAAAGAAGTATGTCTCTGGGGTTTAGTTAAATTATATGATTAATTGGTGAATGAGTGTTTAGTAAATTTAGCCCTTGCTAATTGTTCATACCCTCCTCTGATTTTGAATTTAGGTGCAGAAAACCTTTGCATCAAGCTGTCTGAGAAGCTGCAGTCCAAGACATCCAGCAAAGTCATCATTGCTCATTTGCCCTTGCTCATCTGCTGTCTGCAGGTCAGTCTCACAGACACTGGAGAGGCTGAGATCCCATCAACAGGGCCTTCTTGTGGTGCCATTCAGGCTGTGGTTGGCACACCAGCAGCAGAGTCTGAGCTGTTGTCTTTAGGAACTTGAAATAGAACTTGCTTTGGACATAGTTCATCGCTGAATAGGGGTGTCACTGCCAATAGGATGCTGGTATTTCTGTGAGTGGGGTCCAGGCACAGCTGGGTCCTCCTTTGTGAAGAGGCTTCCCTGTATTTGCTGTTTAGCCACATGAGTTGGAAGCTAGAGGGTTGTGTGAGAGGATGTTTCTGAAGGTCTGTGGTGCCAGCTGTGCTCTGCCAAGATCCTTACCTTAACACAACTCTCAGTAACTCACACCTGCCATTATTTAGAAATCAGGTTTGTACCCTCCCGTATTTTTGCTTCAAAAAGAAATAGACACACTTTAACAATATAATTCTCCCTTAGGTTGAGGAGAGTCAAGATCGTTCCCCTTTCCTATTTTTGTGCCCAGTGGGCAGGTGGCCCATGGGAGCTTTGACCTTGAAAGTTTCTGGTCAAACTTAGGTATCTGAAAGGTTGAGCGTTTATCTCACTGCTCAGCCGGCTTGTCCCTGGGCAGCATGACAGGTCGATGGTGTGTTGCAGGGTCTGGGCCGCCTGTGTGAGAGGTTCCCTGTGGTGGTGCACTCGGTGATGCCGTCTCTGCGGGACTTCCTAGTCGTCCCATCCCCCGTGCTGGTGAAGCTCTATAAGTGCCACAGTCAGTACCACACAGGTAACAGGATGGCTTTACCCAAAGCTGTGTCTCTAGCCCCCAGCCCCTGTGTGCCTTTGAGGCTCCAAGAAAAGAACCATGTGACTGGATGTGTGAACCCAGCACAGTTCTGTGACAGAGTTATGGCTGGGCTGTACTTTCCACCCTGTACTGGGGCTCATTTCTCCTCATCACCTTTTCTCATGGTTTTTTTCCATATGACCCCCTCAGAGCTCCAGGCCTTTCCCTCCTCCTTCCCTTGTTACATGCACCCACCACCACTGAAGGCCCCTCTCTGGTCCCACTTTCTTTTGGGCCCCTTCTCTCACTGAGGTTGTCTCAAGTGTGAGTCCTGCATGTCTGAAACACTGGGTCAGCAACTCTCTGTGTGTGATCTTATCTTGTCCCCTCGCCCCAAGGGAACATATATTTCTACAGATGAGGACATGGGCCCAGAGCAAATCTGGTCACCTGTAATGACTAACAAATAGCCACTGAGAGCCTAGGCTCTCGTGTAGTGTAACTCATCCTTCCCCATAGTTCTGTAAAGGTGGATGTTTTATCCTCTCCCTTTAGATCAAGCTTGTCCAACCTTCGGCCCAGGTGCTGCATGTGGCCCAGGATAACCTTGAATGCAGCACAACAAATTCTTAAACTTTCTTAAAACATTATGAGATTATTTTTGCAATTTTTTTTCTTTTTTAGCTCATCAGCTATCATTAATGTTAGTGTATTTTATATGTGGCCCAAGACAATTCTTCCATTGTGGCTCAGGGAAGTAAAAAGGTTGGACACCCCTGCTTTAGGTGAAGAAACCCAAACTGAGCACCTGAAAGACTGCCGGCCCACAGTGAGGAGGAATTCCACTTGCTTTAAGGCCCTTGCGTTCAACCCCTGCCCTCATCTTCACCCTTTATGCAGGGGTCTCCAAACTTTTCAGCCCATGGGCTGCATTAACAGCAGTTTGGGGGCCGACTACACACTCGAGGTCCAAATAAAAAAGAATCAAAACATAGATGTTCTTTTTTAATTATTTATTTAATATTATTTTATTCAGATAAAAAGGTCTCCACGTGCCGGATGAGAGGGCCTCGGCCCGCGGGCTGTAGTTTGGAGACCCCTGCTTTATAGGCTTATGCATGTTAACTAGATAACCGTTGGGGTGGATGCCTGTGGGTTCTCATTAGGTCTTTTAAACCATTTCTTCAGAAATTACTTTTTTATGTATTTATCACTTTATTACCTAAGTGTTCTTCCTTTTGATTTAAACATGTTCGCATCATTCTTCATGTCCTCAAGACACTTTTGTTTCTGAAATTTTTGGTCAAATCATTTTGGAGTGATTCTTTTTATAAGCTAAAAATGATTACCATATTATATTGGTTTTGAATTACACACAAGGGGGTGGAAAGTGACAGGCTTAAGCAGGTACTTATTTGAATTTTTACATTCAGTTGCTGGCAATGATATAAAAATCAGTGTAACCAACGAGCATTCTGAGTCGACTCTGAGCGTCATGTCAGGAAAGAAGAGCCAGCCCTCCATGTACGAGCAGCTCCGGGACATTGCCATCGACAACATCTGCAGGTAGGAGGCCAGGCCAGGGGAGCAGGTGACCTGGGGAGGAATAAAATGGTGTTTCAGAAAAAATAAACTCTTACAAATTAAGAAATGTTTATAATTTTTAAAAGTTTGTTTTTGATTATTCTAAACCTACACTTGATCTAAAAAGAATTTTTTTTTAAATAAAGCTGTCTGCATTTTCTTGATCATAAACATAAAAAATAGGGGAAGCCGGGATGGCTCAGTGGGTTAAGTGCTCACTTTGCAGCCCCAGGGACTGAGGATCGAATCCCGGCCCCGGCCCGTGCGGAACCATATGCTGAACTGGGGAGTGCCCCCAGTTCAGTTCTCTCTCTGTCTCTGTATCTATCTCTCTCTCTCTCTCCCTCTCTGTCAAAAAAAAAAATATATATATATATATAAATAAAAAAAACAAAACAAAACATAAAAAATAGAGAAATTTTGTAATGTAGAAAGAAAACAATTATCCATTAGTCCAAAATCCAGAGAAACAACATTTGTCATGTTTTCTTTATCATTTTTCCCTGTGTTTTTAATATAAATGAGAGGTTTAATTTAATTGAGTGTCCCTTGCTATCCAGGCTCCTACTATGTGAACTCTTGTTCTCCAAACTTAGGAAACAGATTCATTCTGAGTTATGTGAAATGTATCTCTTCTCTTAATTCTGAGTCTTGGCTCTCAGAAGCTTATTTGAGACAGTCCCCTGTCTGTCAGACTCTCATTCTTTGCTTCTGAAGCCTGGGAGATAAGCACATGTGAAAGTGAGAGACTCCTGATAAGATTTTATATTATCAGGGAGTTTTAAAATTTCCTTCTTTTCTCTAGATCATCATTTTCCATGCTCTTAAAACCTTGATATATAATTTTAATATTTCTTCAGCCATCTCAGGACCATCTGTGTTTTGAATTCAGTTACTGTTACTTTTGTTGAGAAACAGTACAGGAAATTTTAAATTTGAATTAGAGTGAGTAGGACATGCTGAAGACAACTGTTCTAGGCAAAATAATAAAATTGTTTCTGAGATATTTATCAATTGGACAAAATCTGCAGCAATTCTTTGAATTCATTCTATGTAATGACTTTAATTCAGATTCCTGGGGACATAATGTTCAGAGCAGTTTTTTAAACTTTGTAGACCTGAGAAAGGAAAAACTAAAAACAACACAAAACACTTTTCTGGTGGTTGTAATGCCTAATGCCATGTGGGTTTTGTTGATGCTCAGGTGCCTGAAAGCTGGCTTGACAGTGGACACAGTGATTGTGGAGGCCTTCCTGGCTAGCCTTTCCAACCGGCTCTACATCTCCCAGGAAAGTGACAAGTAAGTCTCATCCCAGAGAGGGCAGTCAGTTGTGCTCTCTGCAGTCTTGTGGGTTAGCATTGTGCACATCTGTGCTGCTTTCTTGCACAGTGTAGAATTGTGCATTGGGTTTATCTCATGATTTCATGGAGGGGAAGCCCACCTTGGACTATCTATTATGGACCACTGTTTGGTAGTAGAGAAAGATCTCTGTCTTCTCACCGGGTGCCTGGGACTTTGTGTTTCTGCTGGTGGTTAAGGATCCTACATTGTCACTTTCAAATGAATCCTTCATCTGAAAGACTGATGACTCTAAGGTCCAGGTCCAGCTTCTGGGTTTACTTCACAGATGTGTGCCAGAGGACTGTTGCTCCCAGAGTACTTCTGTTCTTCCCTCTCATAGGGATGCTCACTTGATTCCCGACCATACCATCCGAGCCTTGGGACACATCGCAGTGGCCCTGAGGGACACCCCAAAGGTCATGGAGCCAATTCTGCAGATCCTGCAGCAGAAATTCTGCCAGCCACCCTCCCCCCTTGATGTGCTCATCATTGATCAGCTGGGCTGCCTGGTTATCACTGGAAATGTAAGGAAGTCTCTAGCTTTGAAACCCATTAACCCTATGCAAGCTTTGTTAAACTCCTTTGACAATCAGGAATATAAAAATACAGATTAAATTTACCCTGCAGATCAGCTAGATGTTAAACAGTGAATAGTGAGATTTTTTTTTTTTCAAGAGAATAGTATAATGGTTCTATGAGTGCTAGGGAAAAACGTTTAAACTAATTTCTTGCTGATGTTAATAACAATAGGATTTAAATTGAAGCTGTTTCCCTTTTAGCTTTTAACTTATGGTTTGCTTTAAGTTTTAGGAGTGGATGCCCTTGATGTTCTTTTAGGCCCTTATGGTCCATGATTCCATGAGCTTTCCCTCTGACTGACAGTAGAGGGGCCTTTTCTGTGTTCCAAGGAGGGGCTTTCATGGAGGAGTTTTGGCTTGGTAACGCTGTCCCTTCCTTTCTTCCAGCAATATATTTATCAAGAAGTGTGGAATCTCTTCCAGCAGATCAGTGTGAAGGCCAGTTCTGTTGTGTACTCAGCCACTAAAGATTATAAGGACCATGGCTACAGGTAATTCTCTGGATCTCATTGTTGCTTTAGATCATACAGTGTCTAACTTCCATTGTTAAAGTGTGAGTTTTGGGGATTTATCTTTTAAATAAATGTTTCTTCTTACAAAAGAAACTATGCTACAGATCATTGCACACACAAGGTGAGAAATAAAAACCTTGTATGCCCACTACTTGGAGCTGATTGAGCTCATGCTCTTTACCCCAGACCTTCCCCCACACCAGGTAGGCTCAAATCACTCATTTGGATGATCAGAATTTTAACATAGGAATATATCAGCCATGCCATAAACAATTCTCTGCATGTTGCTTTTAATGGCTGCATAGTGTCCCATCATATAAGCAACACCATGACTTAACCAGGCTCTAGCTTGGATACAAGGTAGTGTTCCAGTTTTTCTGCTATTAAGTGCTACTGCATTGAACACCTCAATAGCTATAGCTCTGATACTTTTCTCAGGATAGATTCAGAAAGGTGCAATTTGAAGGGTTGAAGAAAGTAAGCATTTTATATCCTTGAATGCTTGAAATTTGTGTAAAGTCTGGCCAGTTTTCCCTAGCAGACTGAGATATGCTTCCTTGTCCGTCCCTTGCCTTTACTGGGAATGTCTTGAGGACAGGGACATGCTTTTCCACATTTGGAGGATCTCACAGTTTATCAGATCAAGAGAAGAAAGGGCAAGAGGGAAATAAAGTCAGGAGGACACAATGTTGGGGCAGGGAAAGAGAGATTCTCTCCCTTTGTAGGCATTTCTTTTTTCCCATCCAGCTCAGTGGGCAGGAGTGTGGCTACACAACCTGAGAAAATACCCTCTCTATGCCGCAGTTCCCTCATTTGTCAAATGAGCATGTCTCCAGTTGTGTGGATAGTTGAGATCTTATATGTGAAAGCTCTTGATAAATGCCAACTCTTAGCACTGTTGTTATTTCATTGCCATCTCAGTGCCACCATCAAGAGTCCAAACTACTAGAATAGCCTGAGGAGTGGTTTGGGGATGTGACCGGCTCCCCAACCCTTCCTTTTGTTCATCCATTTCTGATCTCTGCAATAAAATTGACTCACAGACCAAAACACTTTTTTTCCCATGTTACTTTCTTGCTTCAAAAGTGCCTTCTGTTCCTCCTTGTCCCTCATACCTTTCCCACCCTGTCTTTGCTCTGTTTTCCTCTGATTTGTCTTGATGCTCTTGGCCCTGCTGTGTGCAGGACTTAACTGTTTCTATGCCTACCAGTTTTCAACTTCTAACTCAAGTTTTCTCTTCTTCCATAAACCCTTTTCTGCTATTGTCACCAAAATTATTTGTTCTCTCCCTCACCAGTGGAAACATTGCCTGCCATTCATTTGCCTTCACGTACCAAGAATTTACCTTTTTGTGAAATGGACACCTTTATCATGGCTGCCGTTTGCTGCAAGATTTTTGGAGGCCAGATGGAACGCTTAGTGCTTCATGTAGAGTGTTTAATCTGTCCTGCACTCTCTGGGGAGGGAATTATCCTTGTTTAATTAGGAAGAAACTGAAGCTCAAAGATGTCAGCTATCACCCAGGGTCATGGAGCACATAAGTGGCAGTGCCCACAGAAGTCTGGTCAGCCTAATTGGTTCACAGAATCTTGCTGAGGGGGCATGTCAGCTTCATATTTGGGGTATATATGGGGCAAGCGAGATCCAATCAGGTTGTCCCAAGACCACATGTGAGCTAATACTCACAACCCCAGGGTAGAGACAGTGTTGGGAAGAAACTGATCATCAGACAAAAATTTGATGGGTGGTAGTGGTGAATTAAGGCTATCTGTAATTTGAGGGGAAAACTAGGATCCAGCCAGGAAGTGCCTGGGAGTACTTCTATTTTATTTATTTATTTTTTAATTTTATTTATTTATTTTTGACACAGAGAGAGAGAGAGAGATACAGAGACAGAGAGAGAACTGAACTGGGGGAGCTCCCAGTTCAGCATATGGGTCTGCATGGGCCAGGGCTGGGATTCGATCCCCGGTCCCCGGTGCTGCAAAGTGAGCGCTTAACCCACTGAGCCATCCCGGCTTCCCCCAGTACTTCTATTTTTAACTATGTAGTAAGCCCTTGACACTCAGAGGGAATTGTTCTGAGACTCCCAGGTTCCCAGCATGGAGATTCTTAGAACCTCATCAGTCCCCTAGGGCCCTTAGTATATGTCAGGGGAGAGATTACAGTCATTTCTGCAGCAGCTGACTTCCCTTTAGGGGCTGTTATTCACAAGGATGGCGTGTTCATCTCCTCTGGAGAGCTTTGTTCGCAGGCACTGAGAGAGTATGGTGAGGCTGGAAAGAGTCAGCCTGCCTCCCCGCTGCAGTGGGGAGCCCCTACCTTGTAGCACCTATCATTTCTCCTTCCCACCAGGCACTGCTCCTTAGCGGTGATCAATGCCCTGGCCAACATCGCAGCCAACATCCAGGACGAGCACCTCGTGGACGAGCTGCTCATGAACCTGCTGGAACTGTTTGTGCAGCTTGGGCTGGAGGGAAAGCGTGCCAGCGAGAGGGCCAGCGAGAAGGGGCCTGCCCTGAAGGTAGGGAGGAGGGTAGCCCAGTATGTTGCTTTCATTCTAGCACCAAGTTTCCAGGTGCCATCTTGGTTGAAATATGGCACTTCCTTTGTTAAATTATTTAAATGCATTTGGTAAAGTGTAAGAACAGAGGGAGCAAGATTTTTTTCTCAGGGGTGCTGGCAGTGGTTGGGGAGACGGCGGCTTTCTTGTCAGAACACATCTAGCTTGTAGCAGCCACCTCCCCTAGTCTGGGATGATATGGTGACAGCAGGCTACGGTGGGCTCCTCCAACTTCATCTATCCCTTACCCATTATGAAGCCGGGTGGGGAGGCTGTCATCAGAGCACAGTGATAATATGAGAAGAGTCAGATTTGGCCTAATCTCAGGCTGTCTGAAGGATACAGGATACACACTCTGTCATATATCAAACCCCCAGAGAGACAGCTTGGGAAGGTTGAGCCAGGTTAAGCCTCTTACCCAATCATCTCCCCATTCACATGTCATGTGGGTACCAGTCCCTCCAGCAAGTCTCCACTTTTACCCTCCTTTATCTTCCTTCTTCCTTCCCCTTCTCCAGACAGTTACTGTTCACCCACTTTGTGCTAAGGGCAATGGTCAACCTACTTTTTCTATAAAGGGCCATATTGTACATGTTTTAGGTTTTGTGGGCCATACAGTATTTGTTGAAACTACTCAGCTCTGCCATGATAGTGTAAAATCAGCTGTAGACATTCAGTAAATGAACAGGGGTGGCAGTGCTCCTATAAAACTTGATTTCCAAGAGCAGGAGATTTGGCCATAAACATTGTTTCCCAACCCTCATTCAATAAACTCAGGTTTATTGAAGTGATTGGACAGACAAGGTGCTTGTTCCTTTGGGCTTAGTGGGAGGAGTGGTAAAAACAAAATGGGGCAGTGTACTGACAGCTAAGTTGGATACTGAAAGAGAAGGAGCCTTCCATGTGAAAATCTTGGCTAAGAGGGTATAACTGGTTGTAACTGGCACACAAGAGGATCCTAAAACGTTTTTCTCTAATTCAGCTTTGTTCTACTGAGCTCCTGTTCGTGATCTGGGTGACTAATTTCTCATGTCTCCAGGATAGTGCACAGCTAGGCCCATCCTGATGCACAAGACATGACTGCATCCATCGTGTCCAGTGGGCCCTTTGGCATCGGGATGAGAGGGCTGCTCTGATGAGGCAGGGACGTGCTCAGCTTCTGAGAAAGCCAGGGCTGTAACCTGCCTTAGGAGTGTCTCTGGAGCCATTCTCCTTTTTTCCCCTGGGAATTGTTCCTCAGAGCAGGGAAGGACCACCCCCACCCCCAGGACCTGTGGCCTGCTCCCCTCTGCCTGCTTTCTGAACATTTACAGTGTCAAGACTCAGTATTTAATGCTTCCATGTGCTGCTGATGGGGGTAGGAATCTCTGTGTACTAAGGTGTGAATTCTGTTCTTTGCAGAAAGCTTTTATTTACCAATAATGCGGTGAATAGGCGAGTGTTTATTAAACCACTGCTCACTAGTTCTTTTAGATTAAGGAATTTTAGCTTTATACAATACTATGTTCTGTCTGGTTTTTTTTTAAGAAACACATGCTCATCAGTGACTCAATTCTGTTCTTTTCTAGGCTTCTAGCAGTGCAGGAAACTTGGGTGTACTCATTCCTGTAATAGCTGTGGTAAGTATTCATTAACTGAGTGGTTGCAAACTCCAGATACTGTGCTCATGTTTTGAGTGTTACACAGTGATGCACAGCAAATGCCTTAGAAAAATGCAGTTTTGAGGTTCCAGTGATCCTGTAGATGTGGCTATTTTAGTCACCACCAGCTCCTCTGTGACTGTTTCATAGGTGTATGCCAGCTGAGCCACACTGCCTCACTCCCCTTTTCCAATTCCTACCTGACCATCCTCAGCCAGTTGACCAGGGAACCTTCTTTGGTTCCTTCTTGCATGGCTCCAAGGTCCATGGTCCCACTCTGGGTTCATCCTGTCTTATGCCCTGCTCTGGTGCCTCTAATAAAGGTGTGCACCCACTTCCAGTGCCTTTCTGGCTCCTTGCAAGATGAGGTCTTAGACCTCTTATTGGGACTACAGCCCTCAGTGTACCATGGGGGTCATTGTTGGCAGGGTGGGTTCACCACATTTCCACAGTCCCATCCACCACTATGGTGGGCAGCTGTGATGCAGGCCCTGCCCCTTTCTCAGCCATTTTTCCCTTTCTCAGTTGTTCCCAGCTGCCTGTCCTAAGCCAAGTCTTGTATTCTAGTATTTGTTTTCATCTTTGATTCTCTAGCTTCTACTTAACCTATCTTCTAGTTACCGGTAAGTACTTGCTTCTGCCTTCCAGTTTTTCCCCACCTCACCCCATTCATAGTAGTTTGAGTCTTGAGGACTTACATGGGTACCCCTTCACGTGAACACCAGAGGGGTTGACCTCTGAGCTGCTATGGTGACCTAGAGGCATAGAGGTCAGGCTGGCAGATGGAGAGGCACCTCTCCTGATCTCTGCAAAGTGGTTTCTGTACTTACTCCAGTCTGGGAGTTCATGATGCTGAATCTGGGGACTCTTAGGGGGTCCAATTTTAGCTAGCCACAATGGGTGAAAAATAGTAACTGACTGGTTTATTTATTCTTCACCTTTAAGATTTTACGTATTGAATTTTGTGGCACATCTTGCTTCCAGTTCACCTTCCTTCTGCCTGTCCTTTTATCTTCTGTCCCTCCCACTACTAGTAAGTGGCTGATTCAGGAGGGGCAGCAAGTCTCTTTTTCCTCTGCCACATCTGTGTCAGTATAGTCTGCTCTTCCTCAGTGTGCTTGAGGGGACATAGGGTTGGGCCTGCACCAAGATGACATTTCACATCCACTTGGGAACCTTGCCACTTGGGAACCTTCCTACCTGTGATCAGGTGTTTTCCCACAGGCCTTTGAGGATTTGAAGGTTGCTGGGAATCTCTCTACCATGGTATTTTTTCATAGACACCCTCATTGGTTAATTTTTCAAACCTAAGTTTTTTTTTCGCTTTATAGTTAATATTGACTAGTATACAATTGTGTTTTAGAAGTGCTATTTCACATGGATCCTTTTACAGCCTGGAGGGAGAGGTGGGAGGTATAAAGTTCATGGCACTCTCTTGGCTTGTAGGGGAGAAGGGCCAGGTAGCAGGCTCCACAGGCAAGCAGGTTTTGGCACATAGGGAGCATACTTGGCACAGCACTCGTCAGTGAACACCAGAATTCTGTGGCCTGTGTGCTCTCTAAAGTTGGGTTTTTTTTAAGATTTATTTTATTGTTTTTGACAGAGACAGAAACAGAGATAGAGAGAAAGGGTAGGGCCCAGAGCAGTCTCCATAGTTGTATGTCATCAGTTTTCTGCATGGTTTTGTTCCACACAGGTGAGAGCCACGCAAGCGGGAACCAAGCTGGGGGCCTCCTACATGGGAAGCATGCACCCTCGAGCCAGGGGCCAAACCAGGGGGTGAAAACTGAACTGGGGGCCACCTGTATGGAAAGCACACCCCAGTTTAGCATATGGATCCACATGGGCTGGGGCCGAGATTTGATCCTCTGTCCCTGGGGCTGCAAAGTGAACACTTAACCCACTGAGCCATACTGCCTCTAAAGTTCTAAACAGGTTTAGTGGTTGTCATTTAGGGTTTTAATAAATGTACAGAAGAAATCTAGAGGGGGCACTTTGTACTTTTGGGAAGCAATAATTGGTGAGATTGGTTGAGAGTACATGGGTTTTAGGGTCGTAAGGGTGAGGATTGGGCCCCTGGTCCTGCATGTGGAATTCTGATTCAGCATCTCAGCCTCTTCACATATGTTCTGACAGCAGAGCTTCTTGAAAAGATAGAGATGACCCTCTGAAGTACTGGCTGATCAGTATAGACATAACTTTTAGCAATGATAGGCTATCATGTACGGTACTCAATTAAACACTCATTTCTTCTCCTTCAGTGACCTTTTACATGAATAGAATAAATATTGTAGTTTTAACAAAAGTTAATGGTTATATTATGGGGGAGGAAACAAATATTTGATTCTGTTACTCAACAAAGAGCGCAGAGATCATAGGTTCTTTAATTTGCTTCTGGTTACCCCTTGCACCTTCTAGGAGAATCTAATTTCCAAAGTTGTGTTTGTTTGTTTGTTTTTTATGTTCTGCCGTTTTTTTCTCTTTTCTTTCTTTCTTTTTTCCTTTTTCTTTGTAAAGAAAAAAAGGTACTCTGTTTTGAATCTTTGGATGACCAGGTGTCTCAAATTACTTTGTTCAGTGGAAGTGCCAGTGAGTTTGGTGTCTGAAGCCTGAATGCCAGTCCTAATACAGTTGTTCACTTACTTATTATTGACCTTGGGAGGCCAGAGGGAGTCACAAGAACCTGGGTCATGTGATCTCTGATGCTCCTTCCTGCTTAGGTGTGGTGATCTTTGTCCTGCAACTTTATAAATAATATTTTTTCAGAAATATCACTGATTAAATTGCTCTTCTTGGTGTCTAGCTTATTAGTTAATTAAGCGTTTTGAAAGTTATTTATTTCTTACAGGCCATTGCTTACAGCCTGGTTGTTCACTAACACGAAGTAGGGATTTCATAAGATGTACCTCCTTCTCAAAAAACTTGTGTACTTCACTTAGAGCTAGTTGACCTGTGCCCCTTAGTAGCCCCTAAGTAGCCTATGGTCAGGTTACTTATTCCCTCAGTGCCTATAAAAGGAGGTTTGTGGACTAAAAACTTTTTGGATCATGGAACCCTTTGAAAACTGCCCTCTTCCTCCATAGAAAGACATTTATTCATAAGGGTGAGCATTTAACCCCAGGAAATTAAGTAGGAGAAACTCAGCTAGGAACCCCCCAGTTAGAAACCCCTGGAAAAAAAGAAAAAGAAAAAAAAAAACCCCTGGGCTATCCACTGTCTCAGATGAAGATAGTAATAAGAAACCTTTACCTAGCTCTTGCTAAACACCAAGCATGGCTCTAAGCCCTTTCCAGATATTAACTCACTTAATCCTGTACTTGAACCCTGGCTTCATCACTCACTGTAGTGGTAGCTTGGCAAGTTTTGGTACCTTGCTAAACCTCCTTTGCAGAGGGAAAGAGAAAGCCTCTTCTGCAGGGCTGTGGGGATCACAGTTGGACAGTTGCATGCATAGCACTTGTGATGCTTTCCCCAGCACTGCCTGTCATCCCCAGCACTGCAGAGGCACTGGCATTCTTGAGTTCTGAGCAGATAGAGAAGAATCCAGAAATTTATTCCTCAGACGTCACCAGCTTTATCAAACCAGGCAGGAGCACATCTGAGGATCTCCCTGTATCCGGGGATGAAAGCCACATAAAGACTGGCATTTTAGGAATTCTTTGTGCAGCCCTATCCACATGTGCCCCCAGGACTTAGCAACACTCACCTGACGACGTGCCCTAATGTAGCATATGAGTCACTGTAGGAAACTCAGGTTACTTTTTCTCAACCCTTGTCATTTGTGGGCATGCCAGCTGTTTTGAATTTGGCTTTTCTTAGTTATTTGAGCTTCAAAAATTAGAAGTACAACAGATACACGAATAAAAATGGTGATACTTATTTATCTCTTGGGTAGACAGCAAGGCCACATGTATATACTTAACACTGTCTTCTGTGGCAGTGAGGTGACAGCAGGAGTACAGATGATATTAGCATCAGTTCGGAAGTTTGGGCCTTGCTAGATGGGATGCCCAGAGCACCCTTTGAATGTCACTAGGTGGCTTTTCTCCTAGCTTTGGAAAGGGAGCCAGATGTATACCATCTTCGGGAAAAGTGAGCAATTAGTCATCTGCTCATTTCTGTGTTCTATATTTAGATTAAAAGCCCTGGTTGAGAAGACTTTTATTAATAGAGCCAGATGTGTAAGGATGGGGACTATGAGGGAAGGAAGTGCCCAGGGAGAATCTGAGGAGGTGGGAGGTAAGCTGGTCTCTATATGGCTGACACCTTCTAGGTAACAGCTGACATGCTATAGGTACAGTAACTTCTGTGCACTGACAGTATTGTTCACTATGCAAAATTGATTCCAGTGAGCTTCTCAGTCATTGGTAAATTTCTTCTCATATGGGCCTCGATTTCAGAATTGTAGCATAAACCACAAAGGTCATGATGCTAAAACATCTCTTTTCTCATTGGTAAATGGAAGCAGAATTAAAGAGTGCCCCCAAAACACTTGAGACACCCAGACTGCCACCTTTAAGACTTGGTGGGGTTGGCAACTCTCCCCATGAAGAGCAGGCAGCTGGTGCGGTGCTCATAGACGAGGAACAGGAAGGGGCGATCAACAGTGAAACGGACTTGGGTGGACAGTGGCATGAACCCCACTGTGGTTACGGTGGCAGCTTGAGTGCCCTCTTCATTCACTGTGATGGTACCTTGGTGCTTGAACTGTGGAAAATGGAAAGGAACGTAGTCAGATTCTATCAATTGGCACAAAGAGAGATAAAAGACATGGTTGGAGTCCCATCTCATTCAGAAAATGGGTCGAAAGACCACATACAAAGCACTGCTGTTTAGAATGACCCTTGAAATGCTTTCTAATCACCTGTCAGTGTGGTAGTTGTGCTTAGAGGCTGTGTTGTTTAAAGTTTATTTATTTTATTAATATTTTGACAGAGAGAGAGAGAGAGAGAGAGAGACAGAGACAGAGAGAGAACTGAACTGGGGGAACTCTCCAGTTCAACATATGGTTCCGCACGGACCAGGGCCAGGACTCGATCCCCGGTCTCCAGCGATACAAAGTGAGTGCTTAACCCACTGAGCCATCCCGGCCTCCCCGAGGCTGTGTTGTTTAAATAAACAATACTTGTCTTTAGACTCTAGTATCATAGTAACTCTTGCCGATGATCATAGTATGAGCAATCTGTGAGCCAAGACAGCCGCTGAAGGCCCTTTCTTATACTCTGGGTCTCAGTACCAGGAAAAGGATGGAGCCTGATCTGCACATTATTTGGACTGTTGTCTTCTCTTTTGTGGAGTGCCTATCATCAGTGTGTTAAGTTTAATGTACAGGTGGTGCAGTGTCTGTGCATGTATTTAATAGGTCATTCATGATTTCATTGGGAGTACCTATTTCACAAAGCAGCATGCGCCTGCTCTCTCTGGTTTCATCAGGCTCACCTCCAGGCTCACCTCCAGACCACCCTGCCCACCTAGCATCTGGTAGACACAGGAAGAACAGACTCAGTACCCCTGATATGTGAAATCAGACGGTGGGAAGGAGGCTTTTCTGGGGGCAGACCCTGGGGGTGGTGGGTGCAAAGGGTGGAGAAGAGAGGTTACCAGGTCGATGGTGATTCTGTGGTCTGAAATTCCCGTCATGTTGCTGTTTTTATCAAATAGTGCTGTGATTCCCATTGACTTCAGGGCCTCCACCAGGTTGTAATTCTTTTCCAGCTTGAATTTAGGCAGGAGTACCTCTCGCGTTCTGGTCAGAGAAGGAAAGGGGATCTCATTTTATGAAACACAAGTTACAGAAGAATCATGTTTTTTCCTCAGAATTGACACAGCACTTGTTAACAGTCACATCCCGGTACTGTCAGCTGAGGATTTTGGAAAGACCATCCCATTGTAGTTGAAGCACAATTACTACTGTGTGGTCATTTCCTCAATACTGTGTGATTCACTTCCTGTCTTCCAGGTCAGCAGCAGATGCTACTGGTTTATGGTTTGAGAAGGTATCTTAAATATTTTTCTTGTTTGGGTTCTTGATTTTAGGCATTTCTTATTAATTGAAGTGTTGAATATCTGGTCAGTATGCTTTAAGAAAAGCCTTCATATGCCAGACAGTGCTAAGCATTCTCACTCCTTGCCTCAACTTACTCAGTCCTTAACTGGATGAACAGCAACAATAGGGCTTTTGGGGGCAAATCCAGCCCTCACAGGGATAAAGAGCTGTTATATGCCATCCCCATTCTCAAGAGTTTGCTTTCCTTTTGGCAAGCCAGTATGTTCTCATACGTGAAGCAATGAAAACATAAAGTTGGTATGTGAATGTCTCACTGACTAAAACTGATAGAACTATTGGAGTCATCCAAGTGGGGGTATGGAGGAGAGGTATTCCGGTGGCTTAGAACGCTACCTACTGCTTGAGAGATGGGGTTGGCTCACCGTGTGAGCAAAGGCCTTAGAGAAAGTGTGCAGCTGTGGTCTGGCTGGGATGCAAGAGGACAGGAGATGGGGGGTAGGAGAGCATGCTAGATGGGGCTGTGTTTGTAAGCCAGGTCAAGAAGCTTGGCTGGTACTCCTGTGGGTGGAGGTCTACAGAAAGTTTATGAAAAGAAAGGGATGGAGACAGAGTTGTGGGAATTCTGTAATGGCAGTTACTACTGGGGTGAATTGAAGAATGGAAGCAGGCAGTCTGGTTAGGCCTCCCTAAGCTCAGGGTAGAAGGTCATAGGCAGTGAAGCGAGAAAGAAGGCAAATACAGAAGAGACACTTTTAAGGAAAAAATTGACAAGGTCTTGATGACTAATTGGCTACCTGGGCAAATACCTTCCTCTAAGAGCCTGCTTCTCAGTTTATTACATTTCTTTGTATTTTTGTCCTGAAAGGAGATCAATACCAGATTAACTTCTTAATATGGGCCTAGCCAGTACCCAGTAAAACAGAAATGTGACTTTCCCATTTTCTGCCATGATCCAATAATAATCTTAGTAAATATTTAAAACTTGTAGTATTGACTATAGAGTAATAAATAATAGTAGAGGAAAATCATGAATGACATGTCCTTAATGAGTTAAGAGGACCTTAGGATTTCTTGGGTAGGGAAAGGGTTGAGTTTACCGTGGACACCTCCCAGGTTCCAGGTGCTAGGAGAAATGCTTGGCATCACTTTTCTATTTATTTCCCCTAGCAACCCTGAGAAATGATGAGATCATGACACTTTTGTGGATAACAAAGCTGAGCTCTAAGTCACCTGGCCCTAATTTCTAAAACTGTTATTATGGAGAGCAGTTGTGTTTCTCAAATATACTCTGATTGCCTTTCACTGAGCAAGAAATTTGGTCTATTCTTGGATATTCATACATACTTCTCCCTTTTTTTTTTTAATGACCTAAGTTCTAGTATTCCTGGGTTCCCCCAGGATGCTGGAAATCAAAAGAACACTCAACCTGAAGTACCTGTTTGTCATGCTTTTCTGCCATCTCTCCACCACCTGGGGTGTAAGCTGTGTCTCAAGGGTCTTCATCCCAGACAGCTTGTGTGGGACCACAATTAGCATGCTGATGCCACCCACGTACTCCAGCTGCAGGATGTCACAGTCCAGTTCCTGGTCATTTGCCGCCAGGAAGTTTCCTTTGGTCTGCATCATGGAAACCTTGACCACTTCTCTCTCGTTTAGCCGGAAGTTGTGGTTGTGGGTCATTTCCATTGGAAATTTATTCACCCAGGTTCCTGTAAAGTCAACAGGAATGGGGCTTTTAGGAAATATTCTCTTAGAGCAGTGGTCCTCACATGTAAGCATGCATCAGAAGCCCTGGAGGGCTAGTTCAGACTGCAGGTCCCACCTCCAGAGTCTCTTATCCTGAAAGTCTGGTTTGGGCCAAGAAGTTGGATTTCTAATGTTCCCAGGTGATATTGATGCTCCTGGTTTGCAGACCATACTTTGAGAACCACTGTTTTAGAGAATTCTAAGAAGGTTAGAACGTTAACATACTTGTAGGAAGTGTGATAATGATGGAGAAATTAAGTAGACTGGAGTGGATTCTGGTCTAGATTCTGACACTAACTAGTTGTTTGACCCTAGTAAGACACCTAACTTGCCTGGGCTTCTATTTGTTCATCTGTAAAATGAGTAGCTTTGAGCTGATGGCTGCTCTGATTTGAGGGTTTCAGCCCTCACACTCTGTAGTGACTAGTAGGATACACTGGTGATGTAACAATGCCATCAGAAATCTTCACTTTATATTTGGGTGCAGCACTGTGTATCCAGAAAGAAGTGCATGACTATTTTAGCTTCAAGATGCTAGTAGCTAGTCATGATGGATACCTGACAGTTGAGAACTGGCGATGTGCCAGTCATTGTTCTAAGCACCTTTTCTATATTGCCTCATTTTCTTCTCTAGCAACCATATGGAAGTGGGTGCTTTTTACCATTAGACCCATTTTACAAATGAGGAAACAGGCACAAAAAAGCTAAGTAACTTGTTCAAGGTTTCCATCCGGTGGGTAGAACAGCTAGATGAGATAAAAAGGAAGGTTAGAAGGAGGTTTAAACATCCCTCCTCTGAGTATAGTTAGGTGTCCTCTTTCCTGAGCTGGACTTCACCCAGGGCTTCTCAGCACTGTTGACACTTGGGCAATTCTCTGTGATGGGCAGCTATCCTGTGCATTGTGGGAGGTTAAGCAGCATCCCTGGCCTACCTTCTGAAACTGTCCCCTAGATGCCAAGAGTGCTTTCCTCTCTCCCCCAGGTTGTGATAACCACAAATGTCTCCTGACATTTGCCCTGAAAATAGAATTGTCCCTTGGTTGAGAATCACTGCTCCTCTGATTCTGCTGGAGCTATTTTGTGTCTCCTCAGATTTTTCCCTTTGACATCCTGCTGAGGCCCACTTCTGTTTTTATTGTGCTTTACAAAGTGGGTATAACATTTGAAATTAAAATCAAATTAGTAACAGAGTTGGGAGTTAGAGATGAAAACTACTCTTAGATTCTACTCTCCTTTAATAAGCATCCATGAAAGACTAGGCATTACTAAAATTTTATCCCTCTGATTTCTAGGACTAAATTAAGTTGACTGTTCCATATGATGGGAAAAAGAAGCACCTATATTTACCACTTACGCACTTTGGTGGGACACTGTTACTAAGTTCAGGAGATTATAAACTGATCATCCTAGCTGTTTATCCAGGGATGGCTTCCTACTGTGTGTCTCTGGCTGCTCCTAAATACATGGCCAACCTAATGCAGAGGCTCTAAGGGCCCAGGGGTGCCCCACAGATTGGTAGGATTAAAGGCTTTGGTGCTGCCCAAATGGCTTCCACTGGCCTGTTCTAAAGTCATTCCAAAATAGAATTTAATTTCTTAAAGAAGTAAAATAAATGCCACTAGCAATATCCTACTTAACATATAATATTGGAATCTACAGTTTTGCTCATCTGAGTTCATTGAACTCTTGCCACGTGCCACACACTGGTATCACTTTCTTTTGCAGTACTGCCCATGGCCCTGTCAGAGTAGGTGTTATCTCCATGATAAAGGTGAGAAAACCAAGTCACAGAGATAGATGGTGAATGAGTTACCAGAAGCCACAAAGTGAGGGGGGTGAAGCCAAGGCTTAGACTGGAATTTGCTCACTTCTAAAACTTGTACTGATAACCAGTAATAAAAAGAATATGTCTGTGTTCATTATATATACACGTTTCCCCCATTATCTGAAAGAAGAATAGTCCTATGAAACCTTTATTAAGCAGAAATGGTGTGGGATGCAGGGATAGCTCAGCAGATTCAGTGCTTATCTTGTAACCACAAGGTCTGGGGATCAAATCCCAGCTCCAGCCCATGCAAATTCATATGCTGAACTGCTGCACAACTGGTAACAGCCAGTTGCCTCCTATGCGAGAGGCCCCCAGTTCAGTTCCTGACCTGTGAGGCCCCACATCCACCTGTGTGGAGCGAAACCATGTCACAACTAATGATGTACAACTGTGGAGACTACTCTGGGTCCTCTCCACTTCTCTGTCTCTCACCTTCTCTCAAACAATAATAAATTTTAAAGAAAAGAAAAGAAAATGGTATATGAAGTGAAAAGTACCTGTTTTTCCTAACTGAAAGAAATCCAAAAAGGATTTTTGCTTTTATTAATATGAAAAAAACCTGTTATTGTACCAATATAGATCTTTTGTAAAAATGAAGTGGTATAATGCGAACTTTCGGAAAGTGGGGGACACGTGTATAGTGTGTATGTCTGTCTGTCACAAGCCTGTTAGAGCCTCAGCCTTTGATTTCATCGTCATGAGGCCAGCATTGTGTCTGGCCTGGGGGTAAGCTCAGGGGTTCAGTTCAGCCTCCATACCATCCCTTTGGTCTTGGCTACTTCAGCCTTTCTTTGCCCATCTGGCAGAATGCCTGCCTGGCACAGCTGCTGGGAGGCTTGGCATAGGCACAGAGTGGTATATTGGCAGGTTGAGAAACACTGACTCCAAAGCAGCAGCCAAGAGAGGGCCTCACGTCAATCCTTTGGCTCTCTGGGCTGCTGTAAACCTATTGGAGCTAACCCAGGAAGTGTGGCTTCCTAGGCTTTGGGACTGACCCTAGCTAGTACCCACTTATTCTTGATAGCAGAGAGGAGAGTGGTTTATGTCACAGTGACAAGTTGTTATGTTGACCCATTTCTTGTGTCTGCCCTCTAATTCTCTAGGCTCATAAAGTAGAAGTTTCTTCTGGTTCAGGTCCCAATGAGGGCATTTTAAAAGAGAGGTCTGGATTTTACAAATATATGCCCATTTATTTCTAGGACTCCAGGGGTCCTGTGTGTGTGTAATGAAAGAGGGTATCCTCTTTAAAAAGTGCCTTAGTGCACAGCCCACAACAATTGCTCTAGAAATAATAGTTTATTCTTCTTCATATCTGCCCATTAGTGCAGAATTGTCCCAGAAAGTGTTGTAGGCTTTGTAAAATTACTCAAGCTGAGCAGTTTTCAGACACCTTAAGCCCTTTTTCCATAATTCTGGTTACTGATAATTGGTCAAGGAAATGGCAGGGGGTGGGGGGAGAAAAAGAAAACAAACCTAGGCTGGCCAAGTGCTAAAAAGTTTTTTGCATTATTTTTTCCAATTTGACGAAGCACTGGAGATGGCCTGCCTGAGGCAACCCTGGCTCTGTCCCTTACTAGCTATGACATTTGGAGCATCATTTTACTTATCTGTTCCTCGGTAGCTCCATCTGTAAAATGAGGACACTAATAAAGTGATGACCTCACAAGGTTGTGTTGAAAGTTCAGTGAGTGTAAAGCACAAAGTTAGGGCTCAGTAAGCATTAGCTCCTATTGTCACCTCATCATGATCTTCCCTGTCTCTGTGAGCTGACCTTATGTCTTGGTTTCCTGGATAAATCAGAGCTAGAATAGAGTTCTTGGCATTCAGTCCACCTGTGTGTGTACTAAAAGTATGTTGTGACTTTGTTTTAAGAAACATAAAGCTTTTTTTTTTTTACCTTTAAAGTAGATGCAGTTTAGAATCATCATCTCAGAGGTTGGGTCTATATTCTCCAGAGCATCTTTGATGAGGCCCTTGGTGAGCTTCAGAATGTGGTTGTTGGTTTTTGATATGAAGACAGGGTCTGAGAAGTCAGCTGCCTGGGCCTCAGCAAAGTAGTATTCTTTTACTTTAGTTTTAAAGTCATCCAGGATTGGAAATTGCTTCTGGATGTAAAGGTCATTGACTGACCGAAGTGTGTACCCAAAATTCCTCCTGAAGAGGCGATGAGTCAGTTTACGGAAGAGATTATGAATGGTCATGATCTCATACTTGCTGCTGGCATTGACAAAGTCTTTAAAATGCAAAATTGAGTGCACTTGTTCATGAGTCTCCCCCTGCAGACCCAAAGAAATCATACCCATGGCAGTAGAAATGCCCACTGGGGCTATGAAGATGTTGTCAGAAGTACTAGCTTGCTCTTTCAGTGCTCGGTAAAGGTTGAAAGCGAACTTTGCATTGAGGATGTTAAGGCGCTGGATCCGGCTCTTCCCTTGGAAGAGCTGGAGGATGTTCCCAGCACTGGCCTCGGAATCTGTTGGCAAAACCACGTCAATGATGTCAATGTAGTCGTCATCTTCACTGAATAGCTTCTCTAGATCCAGATAATCTTCATCCTCTTCCCCCTCTGTGATCCAGTCATTGGTGACTGTATTTTCCTTATGGAAGTCAGCAGGGAGAACAGGCATGCTCAGATTTTTGCTACTTAACTGCTCCCATTGGGGATCCACAGACTTAGAACCTTCCCCTCCTTTCTCAAGCTGATTTACCAGGCCGCTGTTCTCACACACGGATGTTAGGATGAGAGAAACAATGAAGGGTTGGAATGGGCATTTCATTTTGGTAGAGCTAAAGCTGGGAGGAAAAACACGATATGTGAGAGGCAGCCAGCCTGGTAGACCCCACCCTTTACCTCTGCAGTGTCCAGGTAGCAAGTTCCCGTGGCTTTGACCCAGGAAGATGCCCTGGGAGCTTCAGCCCTTAACCATTTTAGTAGTATGGATTTTAAGAGAATCTGATGAGATAAATACATTGTGGGCTTCAAAACCTACTTGAGGGATCCATGGGCCCCTAAATGAGAATCCCTTCTTTAAAGGTTTACAGAATTGTACCCATCTAGAATTCTGGGGGTTCAGGGGCCCTGGGGGAGTTTCTTTTTCATTTATTCACTAAACTTTGTATCCTATCTCCAAACAACGTATCAGGTACTGGAGGCACAAAGGTCTCTCACAAGGGGCTTGCCAGCCAGGTGGGGGACACACATACACTAAAGTGGAGGGCTCTGATAAGGATAATACCAGAGCAGGTCAGGGGCTCAGCTGGAGTGCAGCTCTGCCTCCTGCAGTAGGAGTTGGGGTACCAAGAGAGTCAGAAGCATTACCAAGAGGTGGGGCTTGAGTAGAGGTGTTGAAAAATTTGTATGGGCTAGGCTTCCTGAAAACAAATATTTTAAAGATATTTGAATTGGTGTAATCGAATGGGATTAATTTGCGTAAGATTTGAAACTTATCTGTAATGCAGAAACCCCTTCACTACCTAATGAAATGTAGTTAAAGGCTCTGAGGCTATGTGGCTTGCTACAGGTGTACTTTTTTTCTCCTTTGTGTATTAGTTGGCTCACACTGCTGTTAGGAGGAACTATGGTAAATTGCTTCTAGCATGGAGTTAGAAATAATCTCATCAGGGGTATTAAGTCTATGAGGGTGATGTCAGAAAGCTCTTACTAAAGGCATGAAGGGCACTTCCTTTAAGTAAACAAGGTAAAATTTTAATACATAACCTGTAGTAAGCTTGTCTTTATTCTTCTTCTGCCTGTTCAAAAGAAGGATTTGATTTGGCTTGTCAAATCAGTTTTTTGGCTGCCAAATGCTTTGTCTTATTCTTGTTTATTTCCTGGTTATTAATTGCATTGGCTAGATGAGCTATTACTGATGCTCTTGTGTTCTGCCAGGACAGTGACAGTAGGTATTTGTAATGCTGTACAATGGTACATCATTCCAACATCACTTCTAATCACCCCAGAAGGGGAGTTGTGACTTAAGTTTGTTGTGTATGTCACCATGTCCTGTTAAATATTTCAGGACCAGAATATCTGCTTTCAGTTGAAGCCAGATAACAGTTACTGTTCCTGTTAAGTAAATATTTGACTTATTAGGCCTGAAGATGGGGCTGATGGTATGGATACCCCACTTGAAATGCTCTTAGCTGCTGCTGACAGTGGCAGTGACTCTTGGAGCCTCTGCTGGATGCCAGGCAGTGTACAAGAAACTTACTTTGTCTATGAAACTTAACTTTGTCCTCACAGCATTTTTACTTACCAAGATACTGAGCTTTAATTACTATAAGTGGCACTGGCTAGATTGGAACCAAGTTGATTGGAACCATCCCCCATGTGGAGTGCTCTGCTTGTGTGCTCTGGAGTACCAGGACTGGTGTTTCTACCCCTTAGTCTCCTTTGGGTCTTCCCATACAGTATTGTTAAAATAATCAG
>PVKE010022469.1:0-25544 GCA_004027555.1 Craseonycteris thonglongyai | reverse complement strand
CTCTCTCTCTCTCTCTCTCTCTCTCTCTCTCTCTCTCTCTCTGGCTCTGTCTCTCTGTCTCTCAATAAAAAAAATCTTTAAGAAGAAAATATGACCAGGGTGGTTTACTAATATATTAATAGTGTTGATTACTAGGAATTTATGAGATGGGTGGAGAAATTTTTTTCATTTAACTTCAAAATAATTCTAAAATTAAAGAAATAGCAAAATATTATAGGTAATATGTATACACTTTACCTAGTTTCTCTGATGTTAACATTTTATAATATACAGTTATCAAAATCTAGAAATTAATATTGATATAATACTATTAACTAAACTACAGATTTTATTTAGATTTCTCCAGTTTTTCTGTTTTAGGATGCCACATTTTATTTGGTTAACATGCCCCTTTAATCTCTTAGAATCTATAACAGTTTTTCAGTCTTTCTTTTTCTTTCATGACCTTGACACTTTGAAGAGTTACAGTTGCTCAATTGGAGTTTGATATTTTCTTATTACTAGATTGAAGTTACACAGTTTTGGCAAGAATACCACAGAAATGGGTTGTGTCCTACTCATTACATCTTTCAGGGGTTACGTCTTGCTGATATGTCTTATTGCTAGTAATGATAACCATGATCACTTCGTTAAGGTGGTAGCTGCTGCATTTCTCAATTGTAAAGTTACTATTTTTCTTGTTGCAATTAATATCTTGAGGAAGGTATGTTGGGATTTTACAAATACCCCTTTTTTCCTCAAACTTTTACCCACTAATTTTTAAAAATCTGTCGATGGATCTTGCCCTGAAACAACAGTTGTTATGGTGTTTGCCCATTGGAGATTTTCTGTTTTAGGGGAGTTATTTTTAATGTTACTAAATTTTCTAAGATTCTGAGTAAGCATGTAAAATCGGTCATGAAATGGAGGAATGATTTTCTTTTTTTTAAAGGCTTCATCTTTAAAAATACTTGGTTAGAGCTGTGTATACAGCTTGGTTAGAGCTTCTGTACATGCTGAAAGTTGAATAGGAGGGTGATAGTGAAGTAGATGAACTCTTGAAGATTTATTTTTATTGATTTTTGACAGACAGACAGACAGAGACAAAGGGGAAGAGCCCAGAGCAGTCTCCATAGTTGACAGCATTAGTTTTCCATATAATTTCACTCCACAGGTGGGCATAGGGCTATGCAGGGCAGGAACTGGGCCGGGAGCCTCCTGCATAGGCCCTGGCACACCCCAGTTCAGTATATGGGTCCGCCTGGGCCAGGTTGGGGGATTCAATTCTCTGGCTCCAGGGCTGCAAAGCTAGCGCTTAACCCGCTGAGCCATCCCAGCTTCCCCAGATGAACTCTTGAGATCCCTATTTAACATTGCCCTCCTGAGACAAATTTAAATCCTAAAGGCACCTTCTAAGTTATTTATACATTTAAATTTTATTTTTAGAGCTAACACATGAGTTTCTACAAATATTGGAGAAAACGCCAAGCAGGTTGAAGAGGATTCGAAACTGGAGGGTAAGAGAATTGGCAGGGTTTAATAGAATATCAATTTGTCATTTAACAATCATATATTATAGCTAACCAATTTGAATTTTTGTAGTTAAATATTCTTACTTCCAGTATTCCTAAATAATTACAGTGTACCTCTAGCTACATACATTCATAGTTTATTCAACTACTATTTTCAATGGATTTTGCTAAGTATTTTATAAATTTAATTCTCACAATGATAGAAAGATAGAAATACTCTCTTTATTTTGCAAATGAGGAAGTTAAAGCCTAGACAAGTTAAATTACTTTCTCCAGTTGCTGAGCTAGGATTTATTTAACCTGTATCTGATTCCAAAATTAGTGCTTGTAAATAAAGCATTTACTGGCAACATAAAGCCTTGAACCCCAGGTGATTTTATTTTCACATATTTAATAAATAAAATTTTTATAAGCAAAGAATTGTGTATTAATTTCCTGTGCTTTCATTTCTTCTTTATGTTTTATTTCAATAGGCTAATGAGGCTGCTCAGAAACCAAAAGTAGATGGACAAGTATCGGAAACACCACTTCTTGGTTCATCTTTGGCCCAGAATTCCATTTTAGTAGATAGTGTTACTGGTGTTCCTACAAACCCAAGTTTTCAGAAACCATCTACGTCAGCATTCCCTGCACCAGTAGCTCTAAATTCAGGAAATATTTCTGTTCAAGACAGCCATGCGTCTGATAATTTGTCAGTACTAGCAACAGGAATGCCAAGTACCTCATACAGTTTGTCATCACACCAAGAATGGCCTCAGTGTCAAGAATCAACAAGGACAGAACAGATATATTCACAGAAACAGGAGACATCTTTGTCTGGTAGTCAGTATAACATCAACTTCCAGCAGGGACCTTCTATATCACTGCATTCAGGATTACATCACAGACCTGACAAAATTTCTGATCATTCTTCTATTAAGCAAGAATATACTCATAAAGCAGGGAGCAGTAAACACCATGGACCGGTTTCTGCTACTCCTGGAGTTGTTCCTCAGAAAATGTCTTTAGATAAATACAGAGAAAAACGTAAACTAGAAACCCTTGATCTGGATGTCAGGGATCATTATGTAGCTGCCCAAGTAGAACAGCAACACAAACACGTTCATTCACAGGCATCCAGCAGCAGTTCTGTAACCTCTCCCATTAAAATGAAAATTCCCATCACAAATGCTGAAAAACCTGAAAAATACATGGCAGATAAGAAGGAAAAAAGTGGGCTGCTGAAACTACGGATTCCCATACCACCCACTGATAAAAGTGCCAGTAAAGAAGAACTGAAAATGAAGATAAAGGTTTCTTCCTCAGAAAGACACAGCTCCTCTGATGAAGGCAGTGGGAAGAGCAAGCATTCGAGCCCACATATTAGCAGGGACCATAAGGAGAAGCACAAGGAGCACCCCTCAAACCGCCACCACCCCAGCAGTCACAAGCATTCCCACTCACATAGTGGCAGCAGCAGTGGTGGCAGCAAACACAGTGCTGATGCACTACCACCCACTGTGCTAAGGAGTCCCGTTGGCCTGAGCAATGATGGCATTTCCTCTAGTTCCAGCTCTTCGAGGAAGAAGCTACATATCAATGATGCATCACACAACCATCACTCCAAAATGAGCAAAAGTTCCAAAAGTTCAGGTAGTTCATCTAGTTCTTCCTCCTCTGTTAAGCAGTATATATCCTCTCACAACTCTGTTTTTAACCATCCCTTACCCCCTCCTCCCCCTGTCACATACCAGGTGGGCTACGGACATCTCAGCACCCTCGTGAAACTGGACAAGAAGCCAGTGGAGACCAACGGTCCTGATGTCAATCACGAGTACAGTGCAAACAGCCAGCATATGGACTACAAAGACACATTCGACATGCTGGACTCGCTGTTAAGTGCCCAAGGAATGAACATGTAATCATTTGTTTAGGTCAAGTTTTCTTTTTTAATTTAAAAATTGTTAGAGTGGAATCCTCCTGATCTAGTGGTAACACCTGCTGTTGCTGCCACTGTTTCACTATTTGTAAGTGCTGCTTTATTCTTCATTCTGAAAAGAAGAGATTATAGTAAACAAGTCTTTATCTCCACATATGATAGTGTTATAAATACTGTAAAAGCATGGAAGGTGCAAAACAATTGCAGCTAAGAACATTAGGATGAATGGCTGGCTGCTTCTAGGAATATAAGATGCCTCAAGCATTCGTTATTTATAATTTGAATATTGTAGCTATTTTTTGTTGTTGCTTGGCTTTTGAATGAGTGTAATTGTTTTCTTTTGTGTATTTATACTTGTATGTATGATTTGCATGTTTCAATGATAAAGAGATAAAACAGTACTGAAAACTGCAAGAAAGTGGAGAAAAATGTACATACATTTTTGTATGTTTAGATATTATCATAAATACTCAGGATTGGAGCTGCTTGTAAGTATAACAATATACAGAATAATTTTATTTTATCTTGTCAGAGTCCATCACTAATCTAAAACAAAGGTGGCACTTTTTCATGTTAACCTTAAACTCTAGGCCTTACTGGAAGCCTCTGAAGGGGAACACTTCACTACCAGATTAGGTATCTACCAAATTAGGTATGCAGTGCCACAGGTAGTCATTTATACTGTGAGGCACTGAACTCTTGCCTTCAGAGGTTGTCACCAGATTGGCTGCTGAAATAGCCCCTAATTTTCTGAAGGCTTGAGGAGGGAAAAATAAAGTTTACATACTTTTGATGTGAAGTTCAGTTAAATGTTGGCTTGTTGCAGCACTATAACAGCTTTTAATAATGGTTATGTAGATTACTGTGATTTGAAAACTGAATTCACAAAACTTACATAGTGAAAAATTAGTAAGATTTTTCCTTAAAGAACTTTAACACTACATAGTTTAACAGTAAACAGGGATCATTTTTCCTCTAGCATTCAGAATAACACCACATTCTTAAACATACTCCTCCCCTGAAGCGTGTTTGTGTATGATGCCATATTTCTTTTTCAGGTAAATGCAGTCTTCCTTATAAAAAATAAAATTAAACCTCTTTCTCTCTCAGTTCTTTTGTATTCTAACAATAAAAAAAAAAAAAAAAGAATGTCACTGACTGTGCATTGTACCTGTATTTATAGTTGATCAGGAAGCTCTTAGAGAAAAAAAGCTCAGCCTCCAGGTAAACAGCTAATGGAGGTTTTACATTTGTTCGCACATCTCAGTATATTCCTCTTGAGTTCAAATTTGCACAGTCATCTAACTTACGAATAGAGGATAGACTTTAACATGTTTAAAATTTGTCTTAAACACCAGTAATATGGCTCTGGTTTATCAGTCTTGAATTTGTTCTACAGTAAATCTTTAGCTGTTGCATATCTTTGAGATGGGTTAAATTCAACATGTGTTGAACTGAAAGCTGTCTTAATTTTTATGTATATGAATAATTTTTTGTTCAGCCACTGATACATGCACAATTGTAATGTTACTCAAGTATGTTGCAGTTGTAAATATTAGAGTTTAATCTTGTGCTCTACTTTTATTTAGCAATTACATAATCTGTCAGCTTTACAATTTTTTAAAGATAATTGTTTATTTTGTCAATGTTATTTGAATTTAGGATATAGGAGCTTCTTTGTAGGGACTTTGCCTAGCTAGCATGTCCTAACATTTGTTCTTGTCTTGCATCACTTTAGTAATCTTTGTCATTATGTGTAACTTTGTTGTTCTGTATGGCATATTATTGTATCCACAAACATGGTAATTTTGATACAGTTACACTTTGACAGTGGTACATAATCCACGGACTAGTATAGAATTAAGCTGAGTGCAAAAAGGAGGGAGAGAAGGATTTTGTTCTTGGTAATTTTGATGAAAACCTAAGGAGCAATCATGTGAAACTCCTTAGGGTGATTGTGCTACTGTATAATTAGGGGTGATAATACCAAGAATTTTAATAAGATTTTGTAAAGAATAACCAGAAAAGTAGTGAACTTATTTTCAGTATGACAGAAAACAATGTGAATATTTAAGGTCTGTGACTATACTTAAACTTCACGAAGAATTTACATAATTGTTTTGAGATGTGAGAATAAAGGTAATTTTGTTGAATCTATTGGTGCTAATGATGGACAGTTAAAAGGGTAGCTAGTGTATATTGTTATGGGTCAGTACTTATTAGTACTTCCCAAATTGAATTTGAAATATGCTATGTATTCACTTTTCATTCTGTAAATGTAAATCTTTACAATGACTTTATTTATTAAAGGGCAGCCAGTTGTAATTTTTACAGGATTGTGTGAGCTATTCAAACTCTTTAACTTCTAAGCAGGATATTAGCTTTCAAAAACCACAGTGGCATAAATGTGGAAATCCTTTTAAGTTTCGTTTCCATTCAGTGAAAGCTCTTATAATTCAGATTATCATGAATTTGCTTTAGAAACCATCTCATTTGCATAAAATAGTTCATCCACCTGGTCCCAATAGGCTCAACCAAAGAAAAAGACTCTAGTGAATGGACATTATGACTGAGTCTTATAAGTAGCCATAAGTAAACCAAAATAGTATCATCAAATTTAGGTGTGAAATTCCACATGTGCAAAGTACTGTTAAAGGTGATACATTTTTGATGAGATTTTTAAAAATATTTGAAATATTAAAAAGCATTATCTTTAAACAGCCTATGAAAGAGTGATTCATTTTTTAGTTGTGTTTTCCCTAGCTATAGATCTGTTATTTTCATGCACATTGCATAGAAAGGCTTTACTTCTACCTCTTTCATCTAATTTTCCAATATTGAGCTGTGCCCCCTAAATATTTGCTTTAGCTACCTTAAAATATATTTTTAGAACCAAAGCAAAGGATTATCTTTCCTTAGAAATATTCTTGAAGGCCTGCTTTACAAAACTGGCAGTAATATCTTTTATTGGTAAGACCTTGCAAAATGTCCTTATTTTTTCTTGTTTAAACTGAGGTTCATTTTTTTTTTTTTTTTTACATATTTAAGTAAAGTCATTTAATCACCCGTAGTTTATCTTTGAATGTATTTAGGAGACATCTTGCTCTTCATCTGAGTTTGTAGTTCATTCTGGTTAGAGTTCTTAAGAGTCATAAAGTTTCTAGAAACCATGATACATGAGGTCATGCAGTATTTCATGAGTGCTTACATTAATTTCTAACAACAGATTATAATTATGTTAAAGACCTTCAAGGCCAAAGTTTTTCTGAAAAAAAGGGTTTACTAGTGATAGGTTAGCCAGAGTAAGGACCAGGTCTAGGGCATGTAGTCCAAACTCCCAGCAGCAGAGCTGGGTGGGGATTGACAGAACTACACAATGAGTGGGGAAGAAAGATGTAAGCTGTTTTGAAAGAATTTGCATTGGCAATGGATAAAAGGAGTGAGGAAAAGGTGAATCCCAGACAGTTCTGGGATAGGTGCATGAACTAAAAAAGTATTTGGTGCTTTTGGATTTGGTTGTTTCAACAATCTGGAAAGTTCATGTGGACTGGGTGAGGTATCATCTTGTGATTGGCTGTTCTAATGTTTAGGAATGTGAGCAGTCTTTTTGTTGGTTTTGCCTGCCTCTCCTACCCACCTGGCCTGCTATTAATTTAGGACATCTCAGAATTTTTCTCTTATCAGTAGACTACTTTAGTTTTTTTGCCTGTTTCACCCCTTGAAATGAAAGAAATGACTAATTGGGATCTACTACTGTAAGTCACCAAATTTAGGTGTTTTTTGTTTGTTTTTACTGAATACCTTGCTTTTAAAGCATTTTAAGCACATTTTTTGTTATATTTAAATTGATTTTTATTTCTTAAATCTTAATAGTAAATCACTGCTTCTATATGTATGACTATTATGTACTCTTTTAACTACCCTAAATTACATATTTTAGGATTTTGCATTTACTATGGAAATAAGAATTTTTTAACATCTGTGAAGGAAGATGGTTTTATTCCCAAGATACTGCACCTTTCCCGAATTTTATCTAAACAAAAAGTAATTGTTTTTCACTACCATGCTTAACACATTCGCTTTGGATGATTCAATGTATGTGTCTCTCATGTTCCTTTATTTAGAACCTGGATGACACATATATGAGTTTTTAGATCTTCCACAGTTGTCTTAAATGGGCAAAACACTATAAATGGTTCAATTTCTTTTCAGGGACGTTATAACAGATACTTCAGGAGGAAGTATGATTGAATATAATTACAACTTACGGTTTTATTACATAAATTGACAAAGGAACTGTGTGTATATGTGTGTGTGTGTGTGTGTGTGTGTGTACACAGAAGGTGCCAAAAAAATTTAAAACATTTTAAGGAAGAAATTTTTAATTGTAATAAAATATATTGATAACAAAAGATGAATACAAGTCACCTTTGACTTATGCAATTATAAGAGTTGCTCAAAGTGGTTGCCATCAGCATTCAGACATTTCTAATTACAGCAAACTGTTTGAAAAAGGTAGACCAGTGTCAACTTTCATCAACTGCACATGCTGATTCAGTATGCCATGCATCCCAAACTTATCACGAATGGGTGCAATTGTTAGGCATATTGGAGGTTCTGTTGCACTCATGCCTCCATTGTCATACTTTCACACATTCTCAAATTTCAAATAGCACTTCAAAATGGTCTTGCGCTCCCCCAATGATAGCCGTACTTCCACCGTTTTCTTTATCCTGCCTGTCACATGGTGATGCTAGCATTCATTTGATCATTAACGCCATTTTTTGACCAAAATCATACTACACACTACCCTAATTCAACTTTGGAAAATAGTACCATATTTTCCGGCATATAAGACGACCCCCTAATTTTACAGTTAAAACATAGGTTTAGGCCTATATTCGCTGTATAAGACGACCCCCCACTTCCGAGGCTGTAGTCTTATACAGCGAATATAGGCCTAAACCTATGTTTTAACTGTAAAATTAGGGGGTCGTCTTATACACCTGGTCATCTTATACGCCGGAAAATACGGTATATAGATAACATCTCAAAATGTGTATACGTTGTTTTTTTGGGGGGGGCACCCCCAGTATTAGAGCAGTAGTATTACAAATCTGATTCTTGGGCTTTGGTCCATAATATAATCAAAGACATCAAAAACTCTGGTTATCAGGTTGATGAAAAATAACGTGCTGTATGACCTTTCAGTATGCCCCTCTATGGGTTTTCTTTATTTACATTATAAACTGAGCGACAAAAATCAGTCAGCCCAGCATCCCCTGGGCAGGAGTCAAGGTTTTTAGTATCTTCTTGACCCCTGCAACTTTGATTATGAGATACATTCTATTACATATCAGTTTTTGTCTAAAATTTATGTAAATTTTACTAACTGGACTGTATAGTGATATATATTTTTTTGTGCAAAACTGGAGAAACTACAATTTATAAGTGACAATATTCTTGGGCAACTTGTGAAGACATGAAACCTGGAATTATAGGTATAATATGTACGTTTCACAAAATATACTTTTGACTAAACCATCGAATTTTTAAGTTTATACAATCAAAAGTTGAGAACCACTGAAAATCACAAATTGAAAAGTACAAATTATTAAACAGCAAAGTAATCTACCACTTAAAAAAAATTTTTTTTTTAATAGTTTATTGAAAAGTTATAACAGGTTGTCTTTCACCGAGTATAACTTCCAGCCATATGCTGAGAAATTGCCTGGTCTCAGTGTCAGACTTGGCTGCAAAGGCCCCAAAGCGAATGTGTTAAATTGCTAGGTAATTTTTAAAACATCTTTGCTGAGAAAAATTTGAGAGCTCTTGTTAATGAAGAATTTTTGATTCAGCATTTTCTCACTGAAGAGACTTTATCAGGAGGCTATAGTATTTGTTAAACTGCCATTACCCAGCTGAAGTATCAACAGATCCACATTCAGGGAAACATATTAATTGAGCTCACAGAATGATACATACTGATCTCATGTGCCCATTTGTTTATGGTAACGATTTAGACAGTGATTTTTACATTGGAAGAGTAGCATATTCTGTCCCTGGCCACCTAGGGTGACAGGTTACTAAACCAATATGTTAATTTGAGAAGTCACAGCTACACTGATACCTGAAATTCGATGACTATAAACTGACATATGTAAGCCCAGTAATCAGGAGTTTTCCTATTCTGCAAGAGAAGTTTGCCTCAAACATCTTTACAGTAGGGATCTTGCCAGTGAGTCTGGAATGTTCTGTGTTTCGATCTGATACCAGGCATCCGTGTTTTATTCCACATGTAGAGTTGGGCACAGCCAGCTTTTGTTTCTGTGACGCCTCTTTATGTTCTGTATAATTTATCAGTATCTGTTCTGCCTGACAGGTTCTTTAGGTAGGTTAGTAAGCAAGTTACATTGAAGGTTGTGTGGCTAGGAGTAATTTTGTTCTTAATATGTAATTTAACCCATTTACTATGGTCCATTAATCTCAAAAGTAAATTCTGAGGGCTGTCCTAATTTCCTTTATTTCCAAGTTCTGGGAGGAATCCTCACTTAAAACTTATTTAATGATTGCTTTAATTTCATTTGCCTGTTTTTTGGTAATGAGCCTATTTTTATTTTTAAGGTATGTTTTTCAAGCATTTTCACTTGGTTTGAAAAACTTAAATGTGCTCATTTGTTGTCAGGAATTACTGAGATTTTATTTTCTGAATGTACTACTCAAAACCCCCAAGGACTATTGAATAAGGATGTTAACTGATAGGAAATCTAAAACAGGAATATGTGTATATGGCATGAATTCCTTTAGTCATTGAATTTCAACTCAGTATCTACTACAAGGAATTAATAAAATTTGTGTATTGACAACATAAATCCAAGGTTCTAACATGTCTTGTTAATGTGACTCAGAAAAAACTCAGTCCCTGGGAAATGTGGGAAATACAGTCATAAAGTTACTACCGGTATTATCTGAGTGACTTTCTTACATCGTCAAGGAATGTACTTCGCCCCACGGCTTAGTAGCTGATGACTTTGGGTGAATTACTTTGTGCCTTGATTTCTTTCCTTACAAAATATTGGTAATAGTACCTATTTGTAGGGTGTGAGGTTTAAGGCTTGAATGATCAGGGAAGGCTAAAGATAGATGATGACATGGAAGAGCGTCCTAACAGGTATATATTTTGGATATTAGAGGGAATAAGGAAGGCTGATCCCCGTGCATTAAATGACTGGATAAACAGTATGCCTACTGTTTTCAGAATTGAAATGTTCACTCTTAGTTCATACTTCGGTAATTCCTTGTTTAACCTTGGATTACTACCTCCAGAAAAAGCAGAAAGTAACTGCAGTTATCTGGAAGGGGCATTATCTATGAAAAAATATTTAGTCATAAACTGCCTTACTATTGCTGTTTTCTAGCACCCTCCTCTCCCCTAATTTTCCTGCACCTACACCTGAAAGAAAAATGGAAGACTTGGCAATGGCTTTAATAAAATAGAACTAGAATAGAAGAGTTACTTCCTCTAAAATTCACTTTAAGCCTAAATGTAAAGAGTTGGGCAGAAGTAATACCCTTTTTAAGTAGTTTAGTATGCTTGAGTGTGACATTGTTATGTTACAGAATTACATGCTTATAATTTTGTAATGAAAGATTTGGTATAGATTACTAGCTCTTAAGAAAAGGGGTGGGCAGCGTAACTTCTGTCGGACCCTGTATTTTGAAATCACATTAAAAGATTTTACTTCCTCTTATGTTGATAACATCAATAAGGTCTTATTTTATTAGCACAAAATAAATCACATGAGTTTTATTTGAAACAGTACAAAGTAATTTAACTTAACCAAACAATTCCTTTTAGTGATTTCATCCTACTCTGTTTTTTCTTGTCTTCCTCCTGCTGTTTTTAATATGATAAAAATTGTACACTTTTCACTCTACTGAATGACCTACCTATTATTTTCTTCCCCCAACGCCACCCTCGAAGCAATCAATGTAGGACCTCACAAAAGAGGGGTTTTACCATACTGCCATGAGGAGGCTTATTTAGATCGTACAAATGTCCAGGCATATACCAAGACCAGAGTTTAGTTCTTTAAATTGTAATCTGTAGGAGCAACTGCCTTAGAGATAAGTTAATGAGCCATGGTGTTTCACAAAAATGGAAGTGAGTGGTCAGGGAAATAGGACTAAGTACTGTATGTAGCCTTTAAACAGTGTTTACTGCCTCAGCTTTTCACAGCATGCTGCCATACACAAAGACTTGTTAACTTTGTTGATTACCAATGAAGATGCAGACTACCTACACTGGGTACTTGAAAGTTGACAGATCACTTGGAAAGTTTTCAAATACAAGTTTTTGCATTGCATAGCTGTTTTTAACTGAATACGTGTAAGTGCATTGAGTGTGAGGACTAAGTCTGGTAGGTGATGGAGGCTTTGGGTTGCTCATGGAGCAAATTGAGTTTTTATCTTGGAGCTACTCCTTAACCAAGCTTGTCCAACCCACGATCCAGGATGGCTTTGAATGCAGCCCAATACAAATTTGTAAACTCTTAAAGCATGAAAATGTTTTGTGGTTTTGTTTTTCTTTTTAGTTCAATAGCTATCGTTAGTCTGTTTTATGTGTGGCCCAGGACAATTCTTCCAATGTGGCCCAGGAAAGCCAAAAGATGCCTTACACTAGGCCGAGGACTGTTACGTTGTCACACAGTAGGGACTGAATAAAGCAAGTAAACATTACTGCACACTTCCCAAGCCCATGCTCCTGAGCTCACTCAGCTGCTCTGGCAACTCTCCTAATTCAGCCTCAGGGAAATGGCCACAGTATAAGATGTAGGTTAAAGTTAAGGAGTGCTGTAGAGTCGGAACTACTTTTAAAGGTTTATTTGTGGAGTCAAATTTGCTTTGGTTAAGCTTGGGGCCCAGAGCATACAGGAAGATTGAGTACGCTTCTGAATGAAAACTTGGCCTTGTGCTTGGTGGAAAGGGTTACAGAGGGGAGGCAATACTGTTATTAAGTTAAAAATGAATTTATCAGCATCTCCATAGAGTTCTGTTGGACTCTTGAGTAAAAACTATGTAACATTTTATTTATAATACTATGAATCTGGGAGGCAACAACGAAAGGGTGCTTGAAGTCAGACAAATGTGAGTGGCAATTTCATTTCCTACCTACCAGTTGGATGGCCTTGAGAAAGTTACTTAGCTCTGGGCCCTATGGTTCATTAATAAAATGAGAATAATATTACCACCCCAAACAGCAGTCAGAATAAGTGATGGGCCTTTTTCTATTAAAAGTTCACTGAATGCTAGCCCTCCCAGCCCCAACCTCTCTGTACTCTCGATGTCCTTCCAGACCCTCTTCCCCCAGCCGAAACTAAAAGGGCAAACGCCTGGGTGATCGAGCTGCATTCCATTCTGTCATGTCTTCAAACGCAATGACCAGCAAAACAGCAGAGAGCTCTTAACCCAAGACTTGCCTATTGAAACTTTAAAGTTCTGAAGGTTTTGTTTAATGTTCCAAAACTGTTCAGAATTTTACAATAGAAGAGGGGTAGGTTAACACCACCAAAGTCAATGTGTTCATTACTGTGATTTGTACACATAGCATAAGCATCTTATTCAATTCTCTTTCCTCATAAGGTTTGATAGGCTTGAATGTAAATAGTTGCACCAAAATCTGATGCAGCCATTTAGATTCTAAAGAATACTGAAGATCCCAATGAAAATTAAAAATGTTTAAGCCCTACTTTAACAATGTTTTGTGTTATTTATGTTAATATACAAGTGCATATATACCTCGGAGATATGCAGGTTTGGTTCTAAAGAACTGCAATATACCACGTCAAAATATTTTTGCTGAGGGAGTGTCTTGCCTTCAATTTAAAGATGCAACATCTGTGAAGCACAATAAACCAACATGCAATAAAATGACGTATCACTGTAAATAAGAGACATACCCTTTAAATTTCTATCAAGTATGAGGAAAGTATAAAGAAATCAATAGAAAGAGGGAAGATAGCACCCACAAAGACCCATCTAAACATGTTGGCCAAAGTAAAATCTGTTTCATCTCAGCTGGACAGCATTTCACAGTTGGTGTCTCAAAAGTGTGAAGTAGCAGTTTGATTTTAACAAAGTTTGACAAGTGGTGTTAAAATATACCTGAAGTTAATTTGGAGTTTTGTCATTTTGAATTGATAGCATCCGGTTTTTTAAAAAATCTATAGATAAAGCTAAAAACAATAGCTGTCAATGAAATTTAGATGAGCGACATCAACAGCAATAGAAATCTTATTAAAAAAAAAATGCTTAGTCCAACTTAAAGGCTTGTAATAATTTTGACAACTGTGCTCATTTTTGTTAGGATTACCAACATTCTGGAAATGAAAGGGACATCTGGGATGTCCTTCGTTCAGATAAAGTGTGCAAAGTGCCCAGAAAAAGTTTATATGCTGACCCATTCTTCCCTTATCTGATCTAGATTTGATCCTACCAATTGGCTTAAGTTTCACTAGTTGATAATGGCCTAATTCACTCTGCAAATAAGTGAAGACCTCAAATCATACTATAAATTACAGGGAAAACAGCCCGAGGTTTATGAAACCACCTTGAATAACCCAGCTTTTTGTAGGTAGAGACTTCTGAGGCTTCTGGGGGCCCTCTGGTCATGAAATACCAAGGCCTTTAGCTTTTCCAGTTAACTTTGGAGCTCCTATAATCTGCAAGTTTAATATTGCCACCACAGGAAACAATCTAGCATCTCTCTACTTTTCTCACCTTCCTCAAGTCCCCTTTGTAAAAAAATAATAATAGTGTCTTTATCTACCAAGCAAGACAATACAATTATTTTGTTTTTACAATTTATTTTAAACTAATGACATTAAAATTGACAGGCCAAAAATAAAAAAAATATATATATATATAAGCAATAGAGATGATAGTCCCTGGATAGTTAAAAACTGAAAAAAACACTGGAATAGGGTTTTTTGTTGTCACTGTTTAAGAAAATTTTCTGAGTAATTATGCCTGATGCTTAGGGAGACTAGTATGTAACAAGCTTTTCAGTTAGTGACACTGCATGATCTGGTTAAATTGGGTTAGATTGACTTTCCAGTAGGAAAACAAAGGCCCCTTAAACATCATTCCCACAGTGAAGCAATAACAGTATCCACAATGGAACTGGAAAGTCTTGATGTATGTTCAGTGATTTCTGTCCAAGAAGGAGTGCTTCAGGAGCTGGGCAGCAGAAGGTCGCTCATGCTGGTCCCTAAGAGGGGAAAACACATTAGAAGCCACACCCAGTAATGTGCCTGCCAGCTAGACCCACTTGACTCAAGATGCCAACTTTAAGATGGAAGTACAACCTCTGCCAGGTAGACGGGTTGAGTCTAGGCTTCAGTTTTCAGATGTGATAACGGCCTATTTCACTCTGCAAATAAGTGAAGACCTCAAATCATACTACAAATTGCAGGGAAAACAGCCTGAGGTTTATGAAGCACTGCATTCACCATTTCACTTAACCTTCACAACAACCCTGTTAATTCATTATTAGTGGTGTGAGTTGTGTGTTGCTTAGTTTATGGAGCAATGCTTCAAAAGGAGAGCCATAAAAAAGACTCTAGCCTTTCTCTTTAAATCTCATGCACACGAGTAATGACAACTTGAAAAACACGATAGTAGCAAATAACTTCTGTGGATCAATATGTGCCAATTGTGCAATTCAGAACAAAACAATCGCAGTCGTTTTAAAAGCTGAAACCAATCTCCAAACTAGTACTGGTCCATACAATATTTCTAACACCTTCACATCCTATTTGTAGGTTTTTGTTTTATTTTGTTTTGAAGATGGGGGGTGAGGGGGTGGAGAGAGATGGGCAGCTCTGTGCGTGGGACTCTGCCCACAAAATCAACACTGGAACATGTATGATGTCTCTGCATCTAGGGATGCCCAGAACTGCACCCCTCGAGTATGCATTTCCGCCCTGGCCTCCGCGATGCCCCACTACAACCAAAACAGGCTGACACTCAAGCTGGGACAGGAAGACAGACAGATCTGTGGGTTCTGAGATCCATTAAGAGAGACAGAATGAACTCCCTGGATGCTGGAGGTTTCCATACATGCTTGCTGAAAGGTGGGCAGTGGAATTTTTCACCTAGGAATAAACATACTTTCTAGAAAGGCAAGAAATTGTGTTCTGGGGCCTCAGGCCTTCCTCATTCCGTAATGTATCTAAATGTTGAGCCTCACTAGGTGGGTAGATTTTAGGCTATTCTACATCACACTAGAGGCCAGGTGGGTTGGTTTCAACACCCCTATGCGACTCTTTAGTTCTCCCCACCCCTACACACACACAATCTCAAACACAACCATCTCTTCATTTTTACATTTTATTTTTTGAATTAAGATTTCCTATGAGCAGAGAATGCCTGGCTAAGAAAAGTTTGAAAACCACACAGGCGTGTACTCTCTAAAGTCCCTTACAGTTCTAACATTTTACTCAGAATTTTATTCCATGGATATCAGGAGAAAACAGGCAATTTTCTGGGCCTTTTCCACTTGATGCTTGAAATAACAGATTTGTTCCTTTGGCTCAAAATGTTCACCCTTACTTTAAATGCAAGTATTTCTGGGGGAACCAAAACATTAAATGTCAGTAATCAATCAATCAGTTTATATCAATCCCTCGATATAAATGAATTTCTCACTCCTGAGAGATGGTTTTAGGAAGAAAATGAGAACACTGGTTCCCTGAGAGGGAAGGCAGGTTAGAAAAAGAAAACTAGGCACAGGTGATGTCATTTCACCTGGGCCAGTCCCTAGGGCGGGGGTGGCGAACCTGTGGCACGCGTGCCCAAAGTGGCACACGGAGCAATTATTTCGGCACGCGGAGCTGTGAATACCATTTAAAAAATTATTGTTTATGCTCTTATAGACATAAAAATAATCGATACCTCTATCTCAATGGGTTGGCACGGGAGTCGAGCGAGTATACTCTTATTTCATAAACTTTGGCACTCAATCGCCAAAAGGTTCACCACCCCTGCCCTAGGGCAATGTCCATGGTATGATGTCCATGGGTAAATAACTAAATCTTTAGGAAGTTTTGCATACCCATTGACTTGGGGAAGAATTGTTAGGACCTGAGAAGACATTTAATTGAAGCATTCTGTACTTGAAGCATTACCCACCCCACCCCAATACCCTGATACAACAGGGAATACAACCTCCCAATATGGCTAATGATGATTCCTGATACAAAATCACTCCCTACTTGACTTCATAGCACAAGTGGAGCTTTAAATAGGTCATAAATTGCAAAGGAAATGTGAGCTGCTTGGAAGCTCTGGGAATTTATCCTCCTGCTGCTTTGAATGTCTTACCTAGTTAGGCACACACGCACGAAGTCCGCTGCGTTTTCAGAGAAATGTCCTGGCAGAGGAGGCATCAGCCCTCTGTGTGCTCCAATGTAAAACATGGCTGCCATTCTGTCCATGGAAGCCAAGGGAGGCTTCCCCGTGGCCATCTCAAACACAGTGCAGCCAATACTCCAAATGTCCGACTTCCTTCCGTAGCCAGACTCGTTGATGACTTCTGGGGCCATCCAATATGGAGTCCCATGCATGGACTTAAGAATGTCACTGTTTGTGCCATTTAAGCCAGTCCAGGCCAAACGTTTGGCACAGCCAAAGTCGATCAGCTTTATTATTCCGGTGGGCATGAGCATAATATTATTTCCTTTGATATCTCGATGCACAACACAGTTTTCATGGAGATAAGCAACACCTTGCAAAACTTGTTTCGTGTATTTACAGAACACCATTTCAGGCAATGGCCCAAACCGGCTTATAATACTAGAGATTGAGCCACCAGGAACAAACTCCATGAAAATGCTTACAATGTTCTCTTCCAAGCATGTCCCCAAATAGGCCACAATGTTGATATGTTTCAGTGTTTTGAGCAGATCTACTTCCTCTTGCAGTTTCTGGTATTCTTTTTCAGCAGCTAATTTGTCAGAGGTATCCAAAGCCACCTGTTTTACAGCTATTAGCTCTCCTTGGCTAGTTAGACCACAATACACCTAGAAGAAAACCAACACCTTATAATTACATATAATCCAATGTTTCAATGGAGCCAAGATAGGGCTGAGAGGCATGGTGAATGGATATCATAATGGCTTGGAGTCAGGTGGCCTGGATAGTTAGAATCCTGGCTTTCTCATTGGATAAACTGTATAAGCTTTTTTTACTTCAGTTTTTCTCATCTATACAGCTGAGGTAACAATACCTCACATATAGCTATGATGACTTCATAAGCTAGTGGTTTGGGAAAGCTCCTCTCCTAGTAAATAAAATAAGGTTATTTTCAGTGCTAGAGCTCTAAGGAGAGAAAGCAGAAGAGAGGTCCTACGACAATTTAGCAGTCAACCCTGTCACATGATTCCAGTGGTTCCATGTCGTTCCACCTTCTCGCTGATTCCTGAAATGCCCCCGGTTAGAAATGTGAAATGTTACATCTGGGGGTTAGTCTTTTTTTTTTTTTTACCAATCTATGTAAGCACTATCTAAAGTGCTACGATTTCTGGTGATCTTTAATGCAATTCACAAAATGCAAGAAACGTATTTTGTTGTTGCCACTCAGCAATGATTCTCCCAACTTCTGGTAACGTATACTGAGCTACTGAACAAAGACACTTCTTTCCCAGTAGACTTAGACATAGGAGAATGAGACTAGAAAAGCAATGGCCACAGCTCCACCACATGGAGCCTGAGAATGAGAACTGGAAAGAAAAATGATGACATTGTTTGATGCCTGAACCAGCTGTCTGGGAGACAAACCTACTCCGATCCTTCAGTTACATAAAGTAATGGGGGTCCTTTTCCTTACAACAGTTGGGTTAAGTTTCCTGTTACTTCCAGCTGAAAGAGTGCAGGTAAAACTTAGATGGGAAGTGAGGAAGAGAGGGCTCACAGGACTAAGGTAGAGGGAGGGGTAAAGGAGGAGTGGGAATTTTTGGTTTCATTTTATTTCCTATTTAACTTACTGTGCCATAGGCTCCCTTCCCAAGGATCTCACCCTTGGTCCACAGGATAGGTTCTTCATACTTTAAACTATTTTCAGAAAATACCTTCTTTTCATTGAGAAGTTTCTTCTCCTTGTCATATATCCTGACCCCATTACTGTGTCTCTGGAAGAATGAGACAAAAGAAAAGTCACCATTAAACTCTGAGTCATTGGAATGAAGAGAAGAGTGAAGAGTCGAATCCCATCTTCCCTTTTTTTTTTTAACTTTGAACCTACTAATTAGAGAAAGCCAAATACACAACCCTAACTATCACAAAGGATGTCCCCTCTAGTTAGCCTGCCTACAGCTTCCCCATGACAACAGCCTCCAATCAGGTCACACCTAAAACCTTTCCTTTTTACCGCTATAAAACTTTTCCCCTTCTCTGCCTGTCTTTGAGTTGCTGCCAAATGCAAGTGATGGTGACTGATTCCTTTGCTTTAGTGAGCTCTGAATAAGTAGCCTTTGTCCTTCATTTATTTCCAAACATAAACCTTTATACATACACTTATGTACACATACACACATTTACACATGAGCGTACATGCAGATAGATACTCTCTCATGCATGCACACACAGCCACAATAAGCAAGTCTAGTGGCCAAGACCAGGTGCAACAGAATGAAGACCCACGGCCGCCCAGACTCTTAACGCGCATAGAAGAATCTACGGACCCGCTGTATATCACCATCACCTGGAAGCCTGTTAGACGCTCAGAATCCCAGCCATCAGACATATGGCACTGTGTCTACCTCTTATGTTTCCTAAGAGATTTGCAGCCACCGTAAATTGTGAGAGTCTTTGCCTTAGAAGTTAGGAAACAAGTATCTCTTTGCAGAACATAGACCACATTTTCCAACTGGTTGATCAGGACAAGAATGCTTTCTTTTAATCTCCTCTATTAGTTATTAAAAATAAATGATGATGCTGATGCAGAGGCCCTTTATGAACAAGACATTCATTCTACAGGGTCACCTTCCTCATGAATGTGCATTCTTGCCTCCAAAGGGCCATTTGGGTATCCTCTTCCCAATCCTCTCACATTTCTATCCCAACTGAAATTTCAGGACTGCTTGGAAAAGAAAAGATCACAAAAGGTCACTTTTAGACCCCAAGATTACAGGGGAGGGTGTTATGGGCTGATTATATTTACTAGCTTGGTATCTTTCCTTCCATTGGAAATGCTAGACACACAAACACAGACACGTGGCCCCATTTCCTGTCTGAAACACAATCCACCTCCCAGCAAAGACCAAGAGCACCAGGAAGGTGGAGCTGGCTTATTCGGGCAAGGAGTAGCTGCACTGTGATGAAATAACTAAGGGTGTGAGGCTGGAATCAGAATGCCTGGCCCCACCACTCACTGTGTGGCTTTCTAAACCTCAATTTCCTCATCTGCAAAATGAGGACTTGTTAGTATCTTCTGCGTTTATCTCATAGAGCTGTTATGAAGCGTATAAAGGAGACAATATGACCAGTTTGCTCATTCATGGTAAATTCTCAATGATCTGATTTGGGTATAATTATTTGCCTAGTATAGTCTTCTGATCTTCTTAATTATTCCTGATCCTGCTATAGTGCGATGTGAACTGAGTTAGCATTCAACAAGTAACATTTCAACTAACCCTACTGTTTCTGTCTTTAAAATTCGAGAACAGGAGGGTCACATGCTTCAGTGAGAACTAAAACTAATACAACCCAACCAATGATATTCCCCACAGCCTCCCCTCCCCTGCCAAACATTTCTGCAACCCTTTTTTTTAGGATTGTTGCTATGCTTTTATCCCACCATGTCTCTAGTTCTTAGCCCAGTATCAGAAGCACAGTAAGCATCAATATTTTTGTGTTAAAACATTGAACTAGATGGTAAGCCATTTCGGAGGCCATGTTAACGTCCTTCTATCTCACACAACACCTAGAGCAATGTTTACCTGTAACTATCTCTCTGCTGATATTTGTTGATTGAAGATTTCATCACTGTATAAAATATTGACCTATTTAAATAAGTCATTTTGCTATATTAATGTACTCAAAATGATTCCATTGCAGTGCCAGACTAAAATTCCAGAAGGCCATGTGATGAAAACATCCTAGCCTGAGTCAGGGGACCTGGATTCCAAACTTGCAAGAAACAGTGAGACCTGGATGAAACTATTTAATTGTTTAGAGTTGCTGATTTCTCATTTGAAAATAAGGATTTCAAGCCAAATGAATCACTGGTTCTAATTATACCAACCTGTATGTTGACATCTGTTGCCTCTCTGTCCAATGTTTGCAGGGTATTTCCTCTCGTACTGAAGACATCTAAATTTTCAGAATCTGTTTCATTTGCCATTATCTGGCAAGAGTTATCTTTCTCATCAAGAGCTAATAGTTCTGCAGCTAGACAACCTAATAGTTCATCTGTCAATTCTTCATTCTTTATAGAGTCTAGACTTTCTTGGGAAATTAAACTTGTATCATTTAAAGTTTTTCCAAACATCTGATGTATAATTGTCTTATTAGCTAAAGTATAATCTGAAGAATGCTGCCAATGTTGATATGCTTGGGAAGATATACTTTCTTGTTTCTCTTGGAAAGAGAAATTCATAGACTTATCTGAAACACTATCAAACTCTACATCATTAGTTAAAATTTGGTTGGTATTTACTTTATCAGGACATGCTGTATTCTGCTTTTCTTGCAGTACATGCTTGTTGGAACTCTCCTCACTGGGCACTGCCCAGCTGTTTTCTGAAAGGTACATTTGGTGATGTACCTCTTCAAGGTCATACAGATCTCTGAGGCTGGTGGCAAGTATTTGATTGTTAAAAGTGTCTCCTTCAGTGGCAGACTCTATCATAGAGACTTCTTTAACAATGGACAAATCTGAGCTAGGAAGGAATTCATTCTGTTTAATGGACTGCTCATGAATCTGAGCAAAGTTCATGGGCTGGACTTCATCTATGGAAGATAGAAAGTCATTCCCTGACTTTATCTGCCACTCTAGCTCTGAAATTCCACCACCATTTTCAATGTCGTGTAAGGTGCTACTTACAGCCTTACAACCTTTCTTAAAAATTAAACTTTTGTGCTTTTGTTTAATTCCAAGCAAAGTCTTGGGGGGTTTACCATGTGGTCTTTTCTGACAAAACCTCGCTCTGTTATTGCTGCACCTCTCACTGTGTGAAGATCGACATTTATTGGTGATACATCTGCTTGATGGAGCAGAGCATATCTCTCGGTAATATTTGTTTTCATGCCGTTCAGCCTCTCGCATGTGACAATAAACAGGGGTCCCAAACATTTCATAGATTCCAGGTCCCTTATCAGTTGAATTGATTTCTTTGAACATGTCACTATACTTAAGATCTAGGTAATCTAGTCTTAGCTCTGTTGGTTGAACAGGGAGAGGAACTGAAGACTTTTTTATTCCTGGATTTTTACAGATGCAAGGAAATGACGGCTTTTTGGTTTTCAGAGTCTGGTAAGTTGACTGCTTCTTTTCTGTCTGTGGCATTCTCCTTTGAAACTCTGGTGAGTGCCATGGTCTGGAGTCAACAAGCCCCAAAGCAGGGAGAACTTGAGTTTTTTTGCTGGTTTTATGCATGGTAGGCTTAATGGGACTTTCCATGGAAATCATGAAATTCTGAGGTGCCCTGTAACTGTTCTTGGTTTTTGATTCCAATTTATTTCTATGGGTTTTTATCTTATGCCTGTCACTTTCTTGGTGTGCAACTATGTTGAAGCTATTGCTGTTATGAAGGGTACCCTTCCTTTTCTGGAGGCTTGGTTTAGCTATTGCTGGTTCCTTGGGAGTTCCATCTCCAGGGAAAGTAATATGCATAAGAGGCACCTTGCCATTCATTTCTGGCTTGATTGTCTCTGCTATTGATATTTTTGTGTTTGTCTTCATGCCACTGTGATCTTTTGGGAACTTTTCAAGGGGGCTATTAGGGACTACACTGGACAAACTTTTACATACAGTAAACTCTTGTAAAATATGACTTGGCTCCATTACTTCGCTTTCATGTACTGAAGCACTTTTTGAATAATTATTTTGTCTATTCTCTTTATTCTTTAGTGTTATCTCTGAATGCTGGGCTTCTTGGATCTTGGTTTGTGTGGTGAGTTCAGCTTCTGAATTTTGTTCATAGTTTCTGACTACTGAGCCTTCTTCCTTTCCTGATGAAAGATATTGAGAGTTTTCTTCTGCTTTTCTCATTTCACTACGATGGCCATTAATATCCACTTCCTTATCTGTAGAAAAATGTCTTTCCTTAAAATTCTCAAATGATACCAAAGACTGCCCTTTTTTAAAGTGAGAGATTTGAATTTTGTCACATTCCTCTGTTTCCTTGCATTTCCTATTCTTTTCCATCTCCGGGTGCTGTTGTCTGTGATGATTAGCCTTCCAAAAAGAATACATGTTTCTAGACCACATAAAGTTATCCGAAGACCTGAGAGTCTGTTCCACAAACATCTTAAATGGGGTTTCTTGTTGCTTGTTTGAGGGTCTACACTCATCAGATCGACTAACAGGCTCTGAGAGCTTAGGCATGAAGGATATGAGGCTTGGAATATTTCTTTCTCTCTCTTTTTGATCCTTCTGTTTTGAGGGAATACCAAGAAGAGAAGGTCTCATGGGTAAGAGTGGCAATGGTGGCAGAGGGAACTGAAAAGAAAGAGAGAAAAAGCTACTGAATACAGAAACATAGATGTGTATCATGTTAACAGATTTCAAGTGATCTGAAGAGATTCTAAGATTCTCTTTAGGAAGGCCTCGTACTTAGAAAGTACAAAGTTATCCTGGAGATTACAATTGTAAAAGCTAAAAGCACATTCCTAGTATTTTATTAGAACCAAGGTAAAACAATACTTAAAAAAAAGCAAGCAAGGGGGAAGCCAGGATGGCTCAGTGGGTTAAGTGCTCGCTTTGCAGACCTGGGGTCCGAGGATCAAATCCCGGCCCCGGCCCGTGCGGACCCATATGCTGAACTGGGGTGTGGCCCCCAGTTCAGTTATTGCCTAGTTATTGCCAGTTCAGTTATTCCCATGTGGCAGGCCCCCCGTTCGGCCACCAGCTCGTGGGGGCATGCTTCCCATGCAGGAGGCCCCCACCCAGTTCCCACCCTGCATGCCCCACCCCCACCTGTGTGGAATGAAACCATGTTGAAAACTGATGATGTGCAACTATGGAGACTGCTCTGGGCCCTCCCCCTTCTCTCTGTCTCTTTCTGTCATAAACAATAAAAACAAATCTTAAAAACAAACAAAACAAAAAAACACAAGATAATCATAGCTGGTTTATGGTTATTTATTTAAAAGAAAGACTATAATGTAAGCATAAAAAATTTATAATGAGACATTTTGTTTCTCTTCTACTTTCCATTTTAGGTCCCATATAGTTGCTCTGAGATATTTAAAATTTCCACTTAGAACAGATTAAAATTGCTCTTCACATTCACTTTAACAATGATCATTAGGTTACTGACTAACTCAGAATTTGTATCCAGGACACAACTATTCCTTATTGTTTTTGCTAAACTGTTTTTTGAGGGTGACTTTTAAATGTGCCACTCTATACTCATACACTTGAAAGTTAGCAACCCTCACGGTTTTAAATTCTCCTTCGCCCTCCATTTTCAAACTAAGTTAGTTTTTGTTAACATCTACCTCTAGAGGTCAGTGTAACTCAATATATAATATTCAGCTTTCTGGTTATTAAACTATAACCTCTTTAACTTTATGCTTCTCTTATTTAAAGCTTTTTCCTGAGTATACAGATTTAACACCTAATTATATCAGAATATTTATGGGCTTGAATGGTAATTGAGAGTTCTATGTTTCATTTTTACTCTATTGCCACCTGTATGTAAGAAAGGAAAAGGAAAGGAACCCAACACTAGAAACATGTGTTAGAAAGAATCAGGTGAGATGCAATGTAATCCCCCAGTTTTATTGCCTAAATGATTTTCTTTCATTTCTCAAAAATAACAGCAACTAAGACAGATTCTCCCAATGCTTAAACATCTCCCTAATAGCAGCCTTTTCCTCTTCTCCTTTCCTCCTTCTCGCTCAACAGTAAACTTTTTACAACACTAAGTAGTACCTATGAGGGTCCTCAAAGGCTCTTGATTCTCTCAGTCTTGAAGACTCAGAGAATTGCAAGGATCTTTCTAAATGCTTTTCTTATAAATTGGGCAACTAGGAAAATCTTGCTGCCACTGGAAAAAAGACTGTCCTAATTTCTAGATATGTTATAAGAAGAAAGATTAAAATGTGTCTAAGAGAGCTACTCACCTCATTTTCTAGAAAACAGGAAACACCCCAGAAAAGAAATACACACAGCAAGGTATAATTTCCCCAGAAATTATTGGCTACTCTATAAACTGTGTGTGAGTTGTTGTTTTTCCAAGATATAATTGCTAAGGATTATGGTTCTGAGTTCTTTGATAGAGTTTGTCTCTAACAGCAAAAGTTCTTTGGTATTAATCCTTAAATCAATAACACTAAAACTATTCTTACCTCAGTTCGGCTACTATACTTTATATCAGAGGTAGAAAACTCTATAAGAAGAAAAAAACAATAAAAATTAGATATTCTTAATAATAGAGTGAACATAGTCAGACTTATATCAGAGTTTGGGGATGGAGTGATCTTGATGCTGACACTTTAATAAAAATTAAGAATTATTCCAGGTGTGATCCATATGGAGGTGGGTATTGTCTGATTTTACAAAAGTTTAGGCTACTTCCACTTGAAGGGTGTTTTTGTCTTTATATAACGTTGTTTCTCATATACATAGATGTCATATATATTATTTTTAATATAGAACATTTGTATATAGATGTGGACATGCAGTTGTGTATTTACATTTACATTTATATTTATATGCTAGCAGGAAATATGAGATCTCCAGATCTAAGAACAAAGCATTTATTATTCATGGAGCATCATGGAACCAGTTTCCCACACCCCAGCTCTACACAGGACAATGTATTGAGAGCCAGGTGTTTACCTGCACATGTACTGGGATTGTACCACAGGAACTAACCTTGAAATTACAC
>PVKE010022468.1:0-25546 GCA_004027555.1 Craseonycteris thonglongyai | reverse complement strand
CCGGCTCCGGCCCAGGCAGGACCCACGTGCTGAACTGCGGAGTTCCCACAGTTTGGTTCTCTAACTGTCTCTGTCTCTGTCTCTCTCTCTATCTGTCAAAAAGTAAAATAGAAATAACTATGCACTGAAGACAAAAAGATAATTTCTCTCTATAAATGTGAAAAGATAAAAAAAAAAAAAAAAAAAAAAAAAAAAAAAATATTTTCAATATCAAATGAACATACAAGTAAAAATTAGGTAGTTTCTCTACATTCAGAGGGAAAATCAGCAATACTTTATCACATTTTAAAATGTTGATTGGAGTTCCACAGTATTCTTTCTTGAGTCTGTTTTTTTGTTTGTTTTTATTAAATTGCCAGTCAGTTGTAACACTTTCAGTAAGTACATTTTATGAGTTTTGCTTTGTGTTTTTCTTTTTTAGGTGGGCACATCATTGAAGCCATATTTAAAGAGTGCCTAGAATATTTAAAAAAAAAATTATTTAATGCAAGACAATATGCTGATTTATTGTTTGGATAATGCATATTCCTTCATTATATTTTCTTAAGTTTTACTGAGAACAGAGGTGTCCAAACTTTTGGCTCCCCTGGGCCACATTGGAAGAAGAATTAATTATCTTGAGCCACACATAAAATACACTAACGATTCCTGATCAGCTAAAAATAAAAATCTCATAATGTTCTAAGAAAGTTTATGAATTTCTGTTGGACTGCATTCAAAGCTGTTTTGGGCTGCAGGTTGGACATGCTTGACTTAGAACTATAAGCCAAAGATGTCTACCACTGTATCCCTTATAGTGACCCTGCTACCACATTTTGTGGCTTACTGTGGTATTCTTGACTGATTGTTTAAATTGAAGCTAATTCCTATGGTATCTTGGAAAATCCAGTAAAAACATTTCACCTTGATATCATTAGTTCCGAAAGGAGTTAGGGTGACAGTGAGAGTATAGCAGAATTACTGTAACTTTACCCAGACTATAAATATTGGATTTATTTTGGAGGAGGTGAAATAGGATGAGTAGAATCTGATGTTTTAGAGAAGAGATGGTAAGTATGGAAAACTGCTTCTTGCTAAGTAAGATGCTGTTAGCTCTGTTCCCAACAATGACTTGATCCAAATTTCTAAAAACTGGCTGTACCAGTTGATAATAATTAACATACCTATTACATATATTTGATTATATGTAGCATATAACATATATGTATTTCATATACATGCAAAACTGTGTGTGTGTGTGATTTGCTTTTTTTCTGTTTATAAACATAAGCATTCTTGTAGAAAATTTGTGAAACAAGTATAAATGGAAAAAAACAAACCCAACTCCTCCCATAATTCCACAATCCAAAGATGTTGAAATTTTGACACATTTGTTTACATACTTTACACCATTAGAATATTATTTATATAGCTTTATGGGTTAATTTTTTAAGTATTACATTGTGAACATTTTTCTTTATCATTGAAATGTCTTCACAAATACTTAAACTATTTGCCGTATGATAGAAAAATTTTCTCAAAGTCTATTTTGTTCTACTTTTCCACAAGGCTAAGATTGAATATTATAGCATGAATTGTAGAATATTAGCACTGTATATACTTCTGTGGCAGAATGTGATTGTGTTTATATTTTTGGCCCACTAATAGTTTTATGAAAATCTAGGGATATGTGTGTTTTGTTTTTTTAACCCATTTTTTACTTTATCTCAACCTGTCAAATGTCTGAATTTGTGGAACTACTGTGATCATTTAGTGTACATCTCGCTTCTGTTCTTGTGGATCATGTATTAAAATTTACTTAGGCTGACAGACTAAGCAGATAGGAAGTTTTCTTCTTATGTGTCCATTTGAAGGTTAAAAAAGGGAGTGGATTTGAAACATGAAGTGGATTAATGAAACCATATTAAAAGTTCACCTTTAAGTAACAGTTTTATTTAGATATAATTCATATACCATACAATTTATCCATTTGACATGTATAATAAAGTGATTTTTATAGAATTGTACCATCATCAATATAGTCAACTTTAGAACATTTTCCCCACCACCACCTTCAAACAAACCCTTCTCCCATTAGACACCATACTCCTTTTTTTCCTTCAACTTTTCTTCCCCCTTTCCCCCTTGGGTGCCACCATCTAGCACTTGGCAGCCACTAATATTTTTTGTCTCTGGATTTTGCCTATTCTGGATATTTTATGTATTAATAAACGAAATCATATAATATGTGGTCTCGTGATTGGCTTCTTTTGTTTTTAAAGTTTATCCATGTTGTGGCATGTGTCAGTATTTCATATCTTTTATGGCTAAGTAATATTTCATTGTGTAAATTTGACACATTTTATTTATCCATTCATTGCTTGAATTGATTCCCCTTTTGTCTATTGTGAATAATACTGTTATGAACATTCATGTACAAGTTTTTGTGGGCATGTTTTCAGTTCCCTTGGATATGGAGTGAAGTTGCTGGATCATATGGTAACTATGTTTAACCCTTTTGGAGAACTGCCAGACTGTTTAAAGCCTCTTTTATGATTAAATTAATTATGACCAAACAGTCAAAAGGAATGGCTAGTTGCTCCTGGCAACCCAAACTTCCGCAGGGACAGTTTGTATACATCCATAGGCAGATCTGTTAGAAAAGAGCAGGTTAGAGAATAGAGATCATCAGAGTCATACTTTTGCTCTTCTCATGTTACTTTTCAGATGAAAAGATAGTGGAGGCATAAAGGTGGTCCATTTTTAACTGATTCAGAGATAGGTCTGGCTTTTACCCCCATTAGTTAGTCTACCAGGTGAGGGAAACTTTTGACAGTTTGAAGTAGCCCAGAGTGTTTCTATTTTGTTATTTAAATGCAGACCTGGAGCTTTTCTGATAAATTTCTAAACCTATGATTAGGATTCATTGGGGTTTAGAAGTCAGTCTAGTGACAGGATTATATTAAGATTTAGAATTAGTGAGGTAGATAGTATTTGTATTCAGTAGTTCTTTTTCCTCTTCACATTTGTTGTTTAACAGAGTATCCAGTCCAATGGCAGGCATTCTTAAAAAACTTAAACAGCTAAAATAATGTAGGTACATAAGAATGTCAAGATACTCAGAAATAATAACTAAAATGTCATTAAGTATTTCTGGAACAGAGATTATCCTGGAAGTCTTGGGATATAGGAACTCATGGAGACATGGTTTGTAAATGTCAGCAGACTTAGTAGTGGTATGGTGGACAATAGGGGTTCTCAGTTGAATCTGCTAGGATTTAATTTTGTGTGGATACAAATTTATACCCTCAGGCATCAATCACTGCTCCTCTAGCAGCTGTAAACAGCCATTTCAAGACTTATTCTTCCTGGAAAAATAGAGGATCAGAGAAGATATGAAGGAGGAAGAGATCAAGGTCACAACACTTTTCTTATACACCTTCCACCTTCCTGCAAGATTGAATTGGATTACCTTTGAAGTCTTGGTTATTAGTAGGTGAAATGTAATTTTTTTACACCTCATTCTCTGAAATATACCGTACAACAAAGACTTTCCATCTATTAGATAAAATGAAAATGCCTTAATGGAAATAAAGTCCCTATTTCACAGAGGTAGTAGACTAAAAGTGCAGAAACTAATTCTGTAGGTTAGTAAGAATAAATGATCAGTAGCCAGTTTTTTCCTACTTTGATGGAGGAATTCAGTCCCTGGTCTTTGTGGGTACTTGTCATGCAGAAGGAAAAGTAGTAAAGGACAATAGCAGTTGTCCTTTATTTTGCCTCTGCACTATTCACATGTGTAGCAAAGTGGTTTATGAGAGTATACATAACCTTCCTAGAAATCAACCTCAGGACTCTCTCGCTTCCCTTGGATTTGTGCAAGGACAAGGACCGGTATTTATGTTACATGCATTGCCTTTGGTTCTTCATATGTACTGACATTATAATGTGGAGGTTTTGACATAGTTTATTTTACCGTAATGGAATTTTATCCCCAGAATGTTCATCAGATTATCCTGGAGTTCCCATCTAATCAGTTACAGGTTGACCAAAACCTTTTCTTGCTTTGTGTACCTGTCTAAAACCATTTTTACTTTTTTCCTAATCCTACCCCGTATTTTCAAGATTTAAAGAAATCAAAGTTACTTTCCATAATAGAAGTTTAAGGACATCTGTTAGTACTTGGAGGTTTCATCTATGTTACTTGAGTATCAAATGGTGATACAAAGGAATGTATTTTATGAACACCAGACCTGAACTGCAATAGTTACATGAATCCTGAATGATAATCAAATGTTTACTCAATTAAGTGTTTACTCAAGTTATATTGATAAGCATTGATATAGTGGGAGGCCATGTTTAATCTGTATAAGGATATAGATTCTGCATGTATTTTAATTTCAGCTCGGTCCCAATTTCTTCTGCATATTGGGTTATTAGTAAGTGCCTATTTCATGTAAAGATTAAACAGGTAGAAACACGTTGAACAATTCTTGGCACATAATAAAAACTCAGAAAATGTTAGCTGTTATTATTTTTTAGTGTAAACCTGAGCTGAGAAATAGGTAATAGTGAGCTTCTTATGCTGGTGAGTCCCATAGTAATTTTTAAGAAGACTATTCCTTGTGAGAATCCTTTGTATTTTGTTTATTGTAAGTAACCATTTTTCTCATATACCCATATGTATGTGTAAAACATTTCCTATTCCCATTATCTAAAGTTTATAATCTGGTTTGACATATCGATGTTGGTGCTGAGACAGATTTCTAGGCAGGATAAAATGGTGAAAGGTGACTTAAGGAAATTTGTTGTATGTTTCTTTAGGCTAGAGACTAGAGCAGTGGTTCTCATACTCTTGAATCTTGGGACCACTTTATACTTGTAAATATTGAAGACAAGACAAGAGCTTTTATTTATGTGAGTTATTTTTATCAGTACTGTTAGAAATTAAAATGAGACTGTCCAGTTTTATAGAAGACCGCCTAATTCTCATACATGACTTGCTTTATTCTGCTTTGGTTGAGGCATCCAAAGAAAATATCTGGGCGATGTCAGGATAGCTCAGCAGTTGAGCGCTTGCCTCACAATCACAACATCCAGGGTTCCATTCCCAGCCCCAGTCCATGCAACCCCATATGCTGAACTGTGGCACACCTGGTAATCATTGGGGTGGCTTGGCAGCAAAGGTTCTCACCTCCCACATGGGAGGCCCCAGTTTAGTTCTCAAGCTCCACTTGCACCTGTGTGGCATGAAACCATGTCACAACTATGAAAACTGCTGTGGGCCCTCCCCCTTTTCTCTCTTTCTCTCTCTTTTTTCCCCTCTCCTCTCAAAAAATAAAATCTTAAAAAATATATATCTGGAGAATGAAAGAGTATTTTAATAGCCTTTTTAGTTAATTGTGGATATTCTTTAATATTGTACCAGAAATTGACAAGTGGCAATTTCTTAATGGTTAATTGTAATGTGGAATCGAAAATATCAATGAATTTTTTTGTTTTCTTACATTGAAATACATTGATCTATTTTACACCTTAAATGGATCTTATGTATGACTGTAATATGCATTGGTCTTTTGTAAAATACTGGTTAAGCGGAATTGTGCAGATATTCAAATGTTGACACATCTTATACAATATCAATAAAGTCACATTTGTTCATATTATACAATAAGTTATTAGAAGAGTCCTTAAGTATGGAGAAGCTGTCACATTCATGGTGTTGTATAAAGGGTTTCCAAAATTTTAATTTTCACTTGAGAGCTTAAATCTCACCATTAGCAACAAATGCTGTGAGTTGTTTTCCTTGAAATGACAGGCACATTTTGTTCATATTCAAGGGTATCTGTTAAATATCTAAATGTGAATAACTATAGTTTGTCATTGTGCTTTCCAGTAAAAAAAGATGTTCTGTAACGAAACATCTATCTGACAAAAGATGTACTGATATCTATCCATAAGCATATGGCTAGATCAGCTTGGAACTAAAATAGTCATATGAGTGCTTTTCTTGAAGACAACCACTGTAAGTTGGTATGCATCAGAAATACTTTATGGGAACTTTCCATTTCATCATACAGAGTGTTAAAAAGATATATGCTCAGTGATGTAATAAGAGTTTTACTGCTTCTTCAAGGGCATTTTTAAGTGAATCTGAACTTTTTAGTGTTTCACTATAAGTGCATGGCAGTGAACATCACCGGTGACTACCAGTACAGTTGGGTGCCGCTGACTTGGTTTCTTCTAAGGTGCCAGCAGTTTTATCAGCCATTTCTTTTACACCAAGCACATGTGAGCACAGTGAAAAAGGGATCACGCTTTGAGAACCATAGGGCTAGGGCCCTCTATTCCTGAATTGTCTAGCTCTCACCTGTATCTGTTTCTTTTCTTCTGCTTTTGTCATCTATTTATCATTGTACCTCAAATGAATTTTTAAGATGATTCACAGACCCCTTTGAGAATTCATGAAAGTCATGAGCTCCTCAGAAAAAATATATATGTTCATGTATATACACATTGTTATATACATTTGGGGGTATTAATACAGAGCTCCTGAAGGCCATCTATAGCCTTTGAAATCACATTAATTATTTCTATCAGGCAGACTTAAATTGAATTTATGGCAGTTGCCTAATTCACTTAAAACTAAGAAAATTTCACATTTTAGCCAATTATAAAATTTATACTTTTTTCTTTTTTTGTGGTTTAATATAGACTTATGCTATATATGTTGAAATTGCCATTTCGTCATCCAGAAAAAGATTAGAAACTTTAGGAAACCTGAATTTGTTCACGTTGTTATTGATTAATGTGTAACCGTTAGTGAATCTTTTTGGGGGGTAGGAGTAAGGTAATTAAAATATTAAAAGTTAATGAAGAGTATTAAGATTTCATGGGGCAGATGTGATAGTGGAATGAGTTTTTTCTTCTCTATTTTAGAGAAGATAGTTATTAATAGCTTGCTGGAGAAAATAGATGGGTATTGAAAGCTAAAATTTAGTATACATAAAACAAAACAGATATATCACACATCATTTTTAATTTAAAAGAAACCTTCACTGAAAAAGTTTATATATGAGTACAGAATTTGAAATAAAGTGATTGGAAGACAGTTCTTTATAATTGTGAGAAGATGGGAATTCTTTGGGGGCAAGATAACTTTGTTTAATTGAGGTTCAGTTAGTGTTCTGTATCAAAATCATTTGCAAGTGTTCATCTTCTGAGGCTGCTTTGTAATGAGATTTTATGTATTTCATTTTGAAAGGTGTCTTTTAACACAGGTACTGCCAAGTACTGATCTCTATATGATTTTAGTTAAGTGGTTTTAGTCATCGCATTGAAGGCATTTATAGAATTCTGTTAGTCCTCTCTTTAAAGTTTGTTTTTATTGTTTTTGACAGAGAAAGAGACAGAGAGAAAGGGGAGAGCCCAGAGCAGGCTCCACAGTTGCACGTCATTAGTTTTCTACATAGTTTCATTCCATGGGTGGGCACAGGGATGCGCAGGGCAGGAACTGGCTAGGGACCTCTCATATAGGAGGCTCTCCCCGGTGAGAACCAAACTCAGGACACACCCCAGTTCAGCATATGGGTCCACATGGACCGGGATTCGATCCTTGGACCCCGGGGCTGCAAGATGAGCGCTCAACTCACTGAGCTATTCCAGAGTCCCGTTCGTCCTCTCTTGATATTAGCCTTTTATCATGTCATTACATTACAGATTAATCAATTCCAAGAGGATTAGGTGGAAGCCTTTCATCTGCACAATTAAGTGGATTTTGATATATTTTGCACTAGTGTTGAGGTCTGAAGAATGCTTTTAGAAATGTGGTTTGCACTTAGAAAACATATCTGTTGCAAATCTGTGAGGTAGTGAAGATCTCAATTGTTTTGACATTTGCTTATAATTCATGCAACATTAGTTGACAGAATTACTTAACCACAGCATATGTTTCAGTATAAGGTTTTTTTTCTTTTTTTTTTTTTTCTTTATTAGTTTAGGCTGAATCATTAAACTATTAGGTTTGTAGCAAAATCTAATTTATAAAATTACTGAAGGTGATTCTGCTTATTCAGAAAAATGTCATTATCAGCCTTGAACTCAAAACTATCACTACTAAGCCATTGAGCTGTTGGTAAAAGACAAGTTAAGATATTCAGCTTTTATTTCTGACATATTTATGGAACCGACAGTGGTTCAGTTCATGAGAGCTAATGAAGTTCACCATTGATACCACTGGCTCAATAATAAAACATAATAGATTAAAAATACTTTTCTGCTGAGTAATTGCTCCATAGACTTTAAACACCTTAAATTTTTCACAAGCTTTGTAAAATTGCCCAACTGTGTTAGGTGGTCAAGAAATTCACAGAATGAAGGGGAAGAAGGGTAAAAATTATTTTTCCTTTTCAATATATTCGTACCCTAATATACTTCTCAGATCTTTCAGATAGTTTATGTCCTCAAAAAAAAAAAAAGTTCTGCTTTTGCCCTCAAATTGCAGTTCTAACCTTTTTGTCATCCATAAATTTCTTCCCTCAAATCTGTTTTTTCATATTTGGTAACAAATAATAAGCAGACAGAGCCAGGTCTGGACTGTAGCGGGGGTGGTTTAATGTTTGGAAGCCACTGTCATGAAGAACAGCCAATGCAGTATGGCTCTTGTGCACGGGCGTGTTGTTGTACAAAAGCAGCACCCCTTTGGTCCATTTTCCTCTTATTCACAGATTCTTTTAACTGTTTCAGCAGACTGAAAGAGTACTCTCCACTTATTGAGACATCCTTGTCCTTGTAATCAATCAACAGAATACCCTCCATATCCCAAAAAACAGTAACCATGATTTTTCCATCTGATGACGACACCTTGAACTTCTTAGGGGGTGGTGTGCCCTTTTCATGCCACTGCATGACTCCTACTTTGACTCAAGCTCATAATGCTGAACCCAGGTCTCATCTCCAGTGACAATCCAATGTAAACCTTCATCTTTGTTGTCTCTGCAGAAGTCCAAAAACTGTTGTGAACACTGGACATGCTATTGTTGAAGTGGCATGAATATTCTTGGTACCCATCTTGCACTGACTTTTGACACCCTTAGATGCTGATGGAGAATATTCAGTGGTTGTAGGTGATCCTTCAACCAATTCTGCAAGCTGCTTTTTATTCAGTCTGGCATCTTCCACTATAAATTTTTAACTTTTTTTGACAGTGTCTGAGGAAGTGGCCTTGACAGGGCATCCTGAATGGAAGTCATCTTCAATCTACTTTGCCTTGCTTGAAAAGGCTGTGCCACTTGTAAACCATGGGTTTCCCAGGGTAACAGTCCCTGTAAACCGCTAACATCTCTTCCAAATTGGTTTGAGGTATTTTACCTTGTTTTGTGAGGAACTTAATGACAGCACAAAATTAAATTTTATACTTACCTGGGGTTTTCTTCACATTTGATGTGCTGCTTCAGCAATATCTGAAAAAACATGGACTCAGGTAGACCAAAATTTGGCACATACAGTAAGTCACACGGTCAAAATGTATGCACTAGTACTCCCACATCTCCAATAATCACCCCCCACTTCTATGAATTTTTTGACTACCCCGCGTAAATTTTTTTCTGCTCCATGTCTGTTTTTATCACCATCTGGTGTTTTTTTTTTGTCAGCTTCTTTGAAAATATTCTTGCCTGTTGTCATTCCACACACATTATTTAGAGAGGCTTCAGTCACTTCAAAATTAGTATTGGCTCCTCAAAAAGGAACAACTAAGAATTGGCAATACTTGTGAACTCATCAAGAGTCTACAAAAACAAATCAAAATCATTTGTTTTATTTTATAACTGATTATTAATGTTGCTCCCAAAGTTCTCAAATCTTCAAGAACTGATTTTACAAAAAGGCTGATAGTCTTTAGCAAGTGTATTGTCTTGGGACATACTTCTTTGGCTTTTCCAATCAAACATAAGTAATAATTAGTAAATGGCTTTTCTTTCTCACTTGCTAACATGAACCATTTGGAAACTTATTTTGATTGCATCTTCATTTTTATTTCTTGTGAAGAAATTTGCTGTGATGAGATTCCATTTAAATTAAAAAAAATTTTCTTGACTTGCTTTTATGAGAATTTGAAAAGTTGTGATGAGTGCTTAGTCTGGTAATGTGAACATATATTCTTTTATAGCTCAACTATAATGTCATAAATACAAATCCCTAGCCATCTAATTCAGTAACAAAATAATACACACTCTACTGTGTCTTACTTAAAAGCACGACATTCACATTTCACTTTTATTGCTTTGACATGATGAATATATATGCACTGGTAATAAAAGTAGAATAAAATGTTGCAGTACAGCAGTAAGCACGGTACTCAAGATACTTTTGAGTTAAAACTGCATCTCTGCAGTTGTACCCTGAGAAACAATGTGAAGTGAAGAGAATCCCCATGTGGCCTCTGCCTTTGTATCTTGAAAGTGCTCATAGATAATACATAAATGAATAAAAGTGATTGTGTTCCAGGAAGACTTTATAGACACTGAAATTTCAGTTTCATATAATTTTTGTGTGTCACAAAATATTTTTCTTTTATTCCCCCTCCCCCAAACCATTTTTAAAAATGTAAAAATTACTCTTTAACTTACAGGTTATACAAAAATAGTCATTGGGCCAAATTTGACCTTCAAGTCTTAGTGTTTTCCCCCCTTTTCTGATATAAACATGACTGTGTAGGAAGATTACCTTATAAGGAATCAGGAGACCTTCCTGTTCCCACCAAAGTTGTGTAACTGGTTCAGTCAGGTAAAATACAGGGTGAGGGCCTAAAGTGTCTAGTCCTGGGTCTTTATGTAATAATCTAAATTTTTAATGTGCGCCCCAAAATCTTATTTTGTGTACCTCACTGGTTTAACTTAAGTGACCATTCCATTGTTGTCAAACAGGAAATGTTTAAGGGTTTGATGTTTGACAGAAGGAAAACCCTAATGAGCTCACCGGTCACTCTGGCTTTTTTCCTGGAGGCATAGGGCAATTGATCCCAAACAGTCACAGTCTTTTTGGGCTAGAGTATAGGCGGAAGTCTGGGCCACTAAAACAGTTGAAACTTAAGTTCAGAAGAGCAGAGATCCACATAATTCTAATATCAAAATTTGTAGCCAGGTCCCGCTAAAATCATTGACTGTCTACTAAAGTACACATGTGTAAGAGAAGAGGCTAAGAAAACCGTAGCTGGGAATCTGAAGATCTGAGCAGAGATTCTAGCATCCCCCCAGTGCTAGAGAGGCAAAAATTGACATTGAAACTCTGCAAAGTTAGAGGGACCTTTTGTACCCCAAGTTTTCCACTCAGACTGTCATAGCCACTTCATAAGATTTAAGGCATGGGGAAGCTGGGGTGGCTCAGTGGGTTAAGCGCTCACTTTGCAGCACCGGGGACCTGGGATCGAATCCCGGCCCCGGCCCTTGCGGAACCATATGCTGAACTGGGAGCTCCCCCAGTTCAGTTCTCTCTCTGTCTCTCTGTCTCTCTCTCTCTCTCTGTCTCTCTCTCTCAAAATAAATAAATTAAAAATATATATATATAAAAAAAAACAAAAGATTTAAGGCAAACTGAAATAGACAGGCTCCCAAGAAAATGTGGGTGTCAGTTGGCACTCTCTTTGCTGCTAAAAGAAGACAACCCTTTGTGGGAGGAGATGTCATCTAGAACTTAACAATTCTTCATCCATAATCAAATATTTCATCCCGTGAAGTGCTATAGGATATGCTCACCAAGTTAACCAAAATCAAAAGAAAAGGAACAAATCCACAGATAATTCAGATATTAGTTATCACACAGAGACTTTAAAATAATTTATTATGCTCAAGATAGGAAAAGATGAAAATTTTATCAGACCTGGAAACTTTACAACTAAAAAGCCATTAAAATTAAGAATTTGGTAGTTGAGTTTACTAGTAATTTAGAAACAGACTAGAGGAGTAGTAAACTAGAAAAAAAATTGTAGAAATTATGCCATGCTGAGAGAAAAAATGGAGGAGAAATATAGACAGAAAATATAAGAGACAATAGAAGGTTTAACATGTATGAGAGTCCTCAGAAGGAAAGGAGATATAGGATAGAAAATACATTGACAAAGAATTTTCCAAAACTGAGAAAGAGACCAAAACACAGATTAAAGAAGCTCTATGAATTATAAGCAGGAAAAATATAGATAAGGATGTATTGAGACCCATCATAAATTTAAATGCTAAAAATCAAAAAGAAAATCTTAAAAGCTGACAGGGGAAAGAAGTCACTACCTTCAGGATAACAATAAGAGTGGTTGGTGTATCACCAAAAACTACAGAAACCAGAAGTCAATAGAATGAGTCCTTAAGAGTGCTGAAAGGGAAAAAAAAAAATGCTAACCTAGAATTCTGAATCCAGTGATCATGTCCTTCAAAAGTGAAGGCAAAGTGAAGACAAACTAAACGGGACAAAATTTATTGAAAATAAATTATCACTAAAAACGTTAAGGGAATTTCATGTTGAAAGAAAATGATCCCAGATAAAAGCATAGTACTGCAGAAAAAAAAGTAAACAATAATAAGGGTAAATGCATGTAAATATAAATTAATACTGTTCAAAATAATTATGGCTCCTGGGGTTAAAATGTGTGGAAGCAGTACCGTATGACAACTGTGGAACAAAAGGCTAGGGAATATGGTAAATCAGGGGTCCCCAATCCCCAGTGCCTGTTAGGAACTGGGTGGCACAGCAGGAGGTGAGTGGCTGGGAGCAAGCAAAGCTTCATCTGTATGTACAGCCACTCCTCAGGGCTCCCGTTACTGCCTGAGCTCTGTCTCCTATCAGATCAGAGGCAGCATTCGCTTCTCATAGGAGCGTGAACCCTATTGTGAATTGCTCATGCGAAGGATCTAAGTTGTGCGCTCATGAGAATCTAATACCTGATGATCTGAGGTGGAGCTGTGGCAGTGATGCTACTAGCACTTGGGCAGCAGCTGCGGATACAAATTAACAGCAGAGAGGTTTCACTGCACAGAGACCATAACAGATCAACTGTTTGCATACTCATCAAAACCCTGTAAGTGAGTGGTAAATAACTAAGCTGCATCTGGCACTTGAATCATCCCAAAACCATTCCCCCCACCCTGCACCCCACGTGGAACCACAAAACCAGTCCCTGGTGCCAAAAAGGTTGGGGACTGCTGTGGTAAATCATTCAAAAGGGTATTTGTTATCTCTAGAATAACCACCAAAATCCACACACGCATAACTAAAAAACTAATAGAGGGGAAATGGAATTATAAAAGATAATTTATTGCTCATATTCAAGAAAAGAGAAAGGAATAAAGAACAGATGAGACAAATGACAGGATGGTAGACTTCAACTCAAATCTGTCAATAATTATAGTAAATGTAGAAGGAATACTCAGGACAAAGCTACAGAGGGTGCCAAAAACTGTACACGTTTTAAGGAAATACCTATTAAAATTGTAAAACTCAATACCTACTGATAAAAAAAGATGAATGCAAGTCACATTTGACTTCTGCAGTCACAGGAGGTGCTCAAAGTGTGGCTACTGTCAGTTTCCAGACACTTCTTATTATGGAGAACTACTGCTTGAGCAATGTTGATCAAAGTGTCCACTTGTATTGCTGAGCATGCTGTTTCAATTTACCATACATCTCAAACTTACCACGAATCCATAACATTGTTAGGCATGTTGAAAATTCTGTTGCATACTCATGCTTCCATTGTTGCTGTACTTACAATGTTCTCAGGTTTCAAATATCACTTCAAAATGTGCTCCTTGAACAACAACTGTGCTTCCACCATTTTCTTTGCCCTGCCTGTTGCATGGTGACGCTGGCATTCATTTGATTAACACCATCTTTTGAGCGAACGTCATACTACACACTGCTACCGTAATTCAATTCAACTTTGAAAAGTAATACATAGATAACATCTCTTAAAATATGTATACTTTTTTTTGGCACTCCTAGTGTATACTGTATACAAGGGCCATTTTAAATTTAATAGCACAGATGAGTATCTAAAAGAATGAGAAATATGTCATGTGCACATTAATTAAATCTGAGTTATGTCAGAAAAAGTAGACTTCAAGGCAAGGAGTATCACTAGAAGAAGGGCATTGCATAATGTTAAAAGAATTGGACTCTTTTATCTGTGAACTCCCACTGTGAATCGAAAACAAGTATTTATTAGAAAGAAAAACAAAGCTTTTAAGTGGACCCAAGCAGTTCAAATCTATATTCAAAGATAAACTTTACATGATTTTTAAATATGTATGGAACGTTTACTAAAATATACCATATATTATACCATAAAGCAAATCTCAATACATTTGAAAGAAATGAGATCTCAGGTATGTTCTCTGATTTCAGTGATGATAAACTAGAAATTAATAGCAGATAACTAGAAAAGCCTCAAATACTTAGAAGTTAAGCAGTGTACGTTTACATTTCCTATTAGCTAAAGAAGAAATAGCAATGAAAATAAAATATGTTGACTGGAATAATAATGAAAATAATGTGTCAAAATTTATGTACTTATAGCTAAAAGTGATTGGATATGTGTAGCTTCAATGTATTTTAGAAAAAAAGAAAAGCTGAGCATTAAGCTTCTATTTCAAGATAGTACAAGAATGAGTATTAGAAGGAAACACTAGACAGAAAAATATAAAATTAAGAGCAGAAATCAAATAAGCAGATATATGACTTTTAGAAGTAAACTCTTTGAAAAATTGATAAACCCACAGGAAGACTGATTATACAAAAAATAGAAAACTTGTTACCAATGTTCAGAAAGATAACAGAGGGTATCATTGTTAAAGGAGACTAAAGAGATGGAACAAATAAATGCAATTATATAATCCTGGTTTGAATTCTGTACTAGAAGGGAAGAAAATAATATAAAGGGCATGAATGAGCTAGTTACTAAAATTATAGTACATTCTTTCAGTTCAAGATTTGTATCAGTGTTATATTCCCTGAATCTGATGGTTTCTATTGTGGTTATATAAGAGGATAGTCTTAGGAAATATATGCGGTCTGACCATTAAGTTCATGAACTTATCTTAGAAAAATGCTACAGACCTCGTTGCCAAATATCACTATGGTCACCTTTGAAATACCCTCCTTGGGAAGCTATGTAATGACACTAGTGCCTAGTCCACCCTTCAAAAACAGTTTTAGAATGCTTCCTGGAATGGCCATCAGAGCCATCATCGTTACCCTTGATGCCCTGAATGTCATCAAAATGTCTTCCTTTCAGTATTCCCTTTATCTTCAGGTAAACAAAATAGTTATTGGGTGCCAGATCAGGTGAGTAGGGAGCATGTTCCAATATAGTTATTTGTTGACTGACTAAAAATTTCCTCACAGACAGACAGTGCCGTGTGAGTTGATACGTTGTTGTGATGCAAAAGCCATGAGTTGTTGGCCAAAAGTTCAGGTCTTTTTGTCAAACTTTTTCACGCAGCCTTTTCAGCACTTCTAGATAGTCAGCTTGGTTGATTGTCCAGTTGGTACAAATTCATGATGAACAATCCCTCTGATAATCAAAAAAGGTTAGCAACATCGTTTTGACTCTTGATTTGGACTGACGAAACTTTTTTGGTCATGGAGAATTGGCTGACTTCCATTATGAACTTTGATGCTTTGTTTCAGGGTCGTATTGGTACACCCATGTTTCATTACCACTGATAACATGGCCCCAAATATCATCTTGCCTCTCCAAACAGTCTTGGCAAACTTCGACTCTTCTTTGCTTTTGTTCATTGATGAGCTCCTTCAGGACCATTTTTGCACACACCTTTCTCATGCCAAGATTTTCAGTGAACATTTCCCTAACTTTCTCTGTTGATGTTTACTTGGTCTGCTATCCATCTCACAGTCAGCTGATAATTTTGACGCACACATTGACAAATGTTGGCAGTGTTTTCATCAATTCTGCTCATTACTGGCTGCCCTGACCTCTCTTCATCAGTGACGTTTTCTCCCCCCTCAGAAAAATGTTTAATCCATTTGTACACTGCCGTTTTCTTCGTATCATTATCCCTATAAGCTTGGACTAACAAGTCCCTGATTTCACTTCCACTCTTGCCAAGTTTAACAAGAAGTTTAGCGTTTGTTCCTTGCTCTGGCTCAAGCTCCGATATTCTCAGCGACAACACACAAAAACATGCAACAATAATGAGTGGCATTCAGCAAGATACCACCACATGTCAACACAAACACAACTGTGAGACAGATAATACCAAAGTTATGAAACCTTAGCTAGTTGTTTGTACAGTGCTGCCAACATAAGCATATGGTGGCAAGTTCACAGACTTAATTGTCACATCTCATACTAAAGAGTAGAGGAGCAGGATGTATGTAATCCAGTGTCAAATGGTTCTGAGAAAAGTAATATATAATATATATATGTAAGGATAAGATGATATAAATAATAAGGTTTTTGTTTTGTTTAAGATTTATTTTTATTGATTTTTGACGGACAGAGACAGAGAGAATGGGGAGGGCCCAGAGTAGTCTCCATAGTTGACAGCATTAGTCTTCCATATAGTTTTACTCCACAGGTGGGCGCGAGGTTGCGGAAGGCAGAAACTGGGCCGGGAGCCTCCAGCATAGGTCCCGGCAAAAACCGAACTGGGAGTAAACCCCAGTTCAGCATATGGGTCTGCATGGGCCGGGGCCGGGATTCGATCCTGAGGCTCCGGGGCTGCAGAGTGAGCTCTTACCCCGCTAAGCCATCCCAGCTTCCCCAATAAAGTATTTTATGCACTGATAGTAGAACTGAATTTTGTAACTGTCATTTCCCACATTTAAAACTTAATGCCAAGATTAAGAATTATTCCTATTACAGGGCATTGAATCTAAGCTAGTATTCTACATAATGGAAGATACAAAGTTAGGTGTCTTTTTTGGTCTTAGAAAAGTGTCTATGAGAAGTAAGTAATTGATGTTTGAGGGCTAGTTAAACTATGCCAAGCTCATAATAAAAGCAGTTCTGCTGATGATAGTTTTGAATTTTAAGGATGGTCTTATTAACCATCTATTTGCTAAAGCACATTTCAACATTTTTCTCTGTCTCCTCTTTATATGTTACTATGTTAATGAAAAATATGTATGGATTAGCTTTTGCATGTGGGGGGACCTTTTTTATTTTCTTTTGAACCTCCCCCTGACAAAGGAATCAGTGATTTTTAACAAAGAAGTGTGTGGACTTATTTGTAAATGGGAAAGAGTAAGGGTATATAGAGATATAGTGTCTTCTTTTTAAATGTCTTTTTCAATTAAGGTTAAATGGTTGCTAACAGTATATTTAAAGGTTAAAGATAAAGCCTGTGGGGACGGTAATGTTGACAGGACATGAGTGCACGTTCAGTTCAGTAGGGCAAGTAGGAAACACCCCCATCTACCATTTCTACTCACTTCATCCCAGAAGTTACTGGGAACCATATTAGTTAATTGATTCTATTTGCTCATTCATGTGAAGAGTGCTTTCCTCCATCTAAATAGCTTATAGTGTTTTCAGTATAGTGCCCATAATCATTAAAATTTAATAAATACCTGGTACCTCTTAAATTTTGTTTTGATCAGAAAATAGAGGTGGTGGTTGCTAAAATTCTTAGAACTGCTCCTAACATTCCAAAGAAGTATGTGAAGCTAAATCATCTACTGACAGCTACTTTTTATTTAACTTTCTTTTCTTCATATCCACTACTTCTTAGTGATATTATTTTCACCGTCTACTAAATGCAAGACTTTGCTGAGAGAGTAAAGTAAACCTGACATTCAGAGGTGTCCCTGAAACCTGTTAGGTCTCTGGGGCTGTGAGGCCTCAAGTTGACCACTAGAGAGCACAGGAGGACTGCATGTCCATGGCAGCAGTGTTGAGAAACTTCATCATGAACTAGCAACAGTGGAGACAGAAGCCAAAGAACATAGAATAGCATTAACTCTTGCCGTTAGGACGATCAGGGTTTCTGGTAGTGTATTGTCTGTGTGACTTTTCTGATCTTCAAAATATGGTCTTGACTCCTTTTTAAGGATTATAATTTTACTGGTAAAGTTTAGAAAATTGACTGTTTTATTAATTGTTTGTTAGTACGAGGATGTCGTCCAGGAAAGATTGTACAGATGACTGAAGCAGAAGTTCGAGGCTTATGTATCAAGTCTCGGGAGATCTTTCTCAGCCAGCCCATTCTTTTGGAATTGGAAGCACCGCTGAAAATTTGTGGTATGTAAATGAGTAAAGTTGGAAATAAGATCTTCTGGATCACAGTTTTCCTACCATATTTACAGTGAAAATGATCTAGAGAAAACATTTAAAAATAAAAAAGAATGATAGGTTTTATTATATAAAAACTGAAATTTCCATAAAATTATATTATAGACAGGAAAATATTTGTTACACATATGAGATAAAAAGTTCTTATAAATAAAAAAGATATTACAATAAAAAGTCTTTAAAGATTAAGAGAGACAGATCTTAGGAGAAATTCAGATGGCCAATAAATGTAAGATTTTCAGTCTCACTAGTAATCAGGGAAATACAATTTAAAAAAATGAATCCTGAATGCTAATCAGGTTGAAAAAAATGTCAAACATTGAAACCCAGTGTTGTCAAAGATGTGGAGAAATGGGAGTGTTAGTACACTGGTTAGAAAAGACAGGTACAGAATTTTTGGTGTCATTATGGCAATATATATCATTTTCTAACTTTGTTGTGATCATTTTTATTTATTTTGAAATGACATAACTACAGTTCTTTCAAGTCTTACAGTGACTTTTGCCCAAGAGCAAAACTTAAGACCTTAAATTGAGTGATCGCATTTTTCTATAGTTCATATAACAGCATGGAGTGGTATAAATAATATATTGTACTGGCTTTTGGTTTAATAATGCAGTTTTTCTTTGTAGTGGCTTAGTATTTATGACATAGCTTTATGAACTTAACCATAACCTTTTGCTCAATCAAGAACTATTTGCTATATGCAAAATTTTTCATTCTCCTGAATATTTCTTAGTGATCCACAGTCACACTGTGTCACCTGCAGATGCTCAGTATGCTCCTTAAGTAGTATTTTTTTTTGTTTTCTCTTTTTTCATGTGGTTTATTAAGTCATGTGCTTGGTGCTTCTTTGTACAGTGCCTAGCAAATAAGTGATGTTAGCTAATTACATGTTTGTTGAAGAATTTAGCTTATAGTATCACCTTTAAGTACTAGGTAACAGTTCAGAGTTTCGTGGAAATGATCTGTCCCTTCAATGAATTTAAATGAAGCAAATGTAGTTACTTATAAGTCGTCTTTAAGATAATTCAAATTCTCAGCAGGATACTCTTTAAAATGCTTTAACATATAGAAAATAATAGAATAGTAATAAAGTAATAATAGAGATAATTTGAAGGTAATAAAAATTAATTATACTAAATATTTCTAAGTTCTTGCTGTTTGTCTTGCTGTGTGGTGTAACAAAGTGACCTAAGTTAAACTATCAGATAATAAGAGTAACTGCATTAGTTCTCTATTGTTGTATAAGAGGTTACCCCAAAACTTTATGGCTTAAACAACAAAATTAATTTTATCATTTCACAGTTCCTGTTGATCAAGAATTTAGGCATAGCTAGTTGGAAATTAGCTGGGTTCTAGGTCTCCCACAGGGCTGCAGTCAGAGTGTCATCTAGGGTTTCAGTCATCTCAAGGCTCAGCTGTAAAAGGATTCATTTTCTCAGTGTTGTTGGACTGAGGGCCTCAGTTCCTAATGAGCTGTTGGCTAGAGGCTTCCTTCATTTCTCTGCCATATGTGTTCCAAAAGGCAGCTGGCTTCACCATTGAACGTGAAAGAAGGCAAGAGAGAGTGCAAGCAAGATGGAAGTCACAATCTTTTGTAACCAAATCTCAAAAGTTACAGCCCATCTCAGTTTTTGCTGTGTCCTTTTTTGTTAGAAGCAAGTCACTAACTGTAGCCCAGATTCAAGGGAAGAGGATTACACAAGGGTATAGACATGGAGAATCATTTCATTGAAGCTGCTTTTACCATAGTAAGCACATATTCTAAAACTGACTTTTTCTATTTTTAGGAGATATTCATGGACAGTATACAGATTTACTGCGATTATTTGAATATGGAGGTTTCCCACCAGAAGCCAACTATCTTTTCTTAGGAGATTATGTGGACAGAGGAAAGCAGTCTTTGGAAACCATTTGTTTGCTATTGGCTTATAAAATCAAATATCCAGAGAACTTCTTTCTCTTAAGAGGAAACCATGAGTGTGCTAGCATCAATCGCATTTATGGATTCTATGATGAATGTAAGTAAAAATAAAAACCTCTTTTTATTAATGGAAAAATTTCCTAATAATTTTCTATTTCAAAAGAGTTTCTTCAAGTCGGGCTTTTGAAAATATGATCTAGCAACCGTAAGCCCAAGAATAGATCCTTTCATGGGAGAAGAACCTGTAACTAATTAAATTGGTTCCTGGGTCTCTCTTTTGTCATGTTGTTTCAGGTTGACTGCACCTTACTCAGCTGAAAGGTCCTCTTGTAATTAGTTTATGTAGTAAAATATCCAAGTGGAACAGTGGTTACAAATCAGTTGAGAAATCACTGATTTGCTGTTGTATGGTAGTGCGTACAAAGTATCATTACTGATTTACCTTACTGCATTTTAATTTAGTCTTTTGTTTTTCTTAGAGTAGGGAATGGACATATATTTGGTGGATTACAATTTAGAACCAATTACAAAGATTTTCAAATTCCATTTATTGGTTTTTAGTGCTGAATTTCGTATTAAAATCTATTTTTGCTTTTCTTTTATTCTTAAATAGTAGTGTCTTATTCAAATTTCTGTCTCCTTGGCTCATATAGTCATTTATTTGACATATTTGAGTAAGTCTTATATGCTTGGCATAGTTCTAAACACTGGGGGTGTAGCAATGCACAGACAGATCTCTGTTTTCCTGGAGCTTACATTCTAAAGAGAATGATTATTTATTTGAATTTATATTGCATTTTTATTACTGAGGTGTAGTAAATGATTTCAGTTGTATAAATCAGACCAGTGGGCAGGAAGTGCATTATATTAATAGTATATCAAACTAACCACTTTTCAAAGCTACATCAGAAATAGAGGTATGTTCTTAGACAAAATAAAGGCTTGAATATCCTCAGGATAGAAGTGACATCAAATGAAAAAGTGAATTGAAAACACTTGTTAACACTGCTTTGAGTTATACCTATTTGTCAAGAGGCAGGATACAACATGAATGCATAAGAAATTAGTGCTTTTGTCTTTCATCCCTTCCCTGGATTAGTTATTACAACTTATTGCCAAATTCAGAAAAATAAAATAACTCCAAAAAGGCGAACATACACTTGAGATTGTATTTGTTGTAGCTCTTTCTGTTATACTACAGGAAAATTATAGCCTTTGTGTCTATTTATATTTGTTATAGTGCCAAGTTGTAATTCACTCAAAAGTGATTAACAGTTAAGCACTGGGAAATTCTCCTTTCTTGGCAGTAAGTTTATACTGTGTAACTCAATGCATTTGAGTTAAAATAGACAGTGTCCAGAGGCACTTCTTTCACTTTTGCTTACTTATTTGGCTACGTATTTAACCAGTGTAAATGTTAAATGAAAAAAATAAACTAATACTCTATTAGACTGTTTCAAAGTTGGCATATTATAGTGACCTTAAAAGACAAAAATGTTTAATATCTTTGTTTCATAAAACACCTAGACACAGTCTTTGAAGTTTTTAACTTCATTGAAATTGTGAATTTTTTAAAGATTTATTTTTTATTGTTTTTTAACAGAGAGAGAGAGAGAGAAGGGGGAAGGCCCAGAGCAGTTTCCATAGTTGCGCATCATCAGTTTTCTACATAGTTTCATTCCACAGGTGGACATGGGGCTGTGCAGGGCAGAAACTGGCCAGGGGCCTCCCACATAGAAAGCTCACCCTAGTGAGAACCAAACGGGGGGCACACCCCAGTTCAGCATATGGGTCTGCATGGGCCAGGATTCAGTCCTTGGACCCTGGGCCTGTAAGACGAGCACTTAACCTGCTGAGCCATCCTGACATCCCCATGAATTTAAAAAAAAAATTTTTTTTTTTTAAAGTGTACAAGTAACACTTTATTATAGAAAAAAAAACAGTGCTAGATAAATACAAAGGAGAAAATTGAAGTTACAATCCTATGGCTGTGAGATAACTAATGAGAACACTTTTTAGATTTATTTATTCTATTTGCTTGTTCTTTTTATATAGGCAAACGAAGGTTTAATATTAAATTGTGGAAGACCTTCACTGATTGTTTCAACTGTCTGCCTATAGCTGCCATTGTGGATGAGAAGATCTTCTGTTGTCATGGAGGTAAACTAGCAAATTTGCCTTATGGGTTTTCTTATTCTTCTGTTATTTAGAAAAGACCTGTCATAATGAAGATGCTATCAGAACAAAGCAGTGCTTGTATGAAAACTTAAATGATTTGGCTAAACATGGCTAACGTCTCTTACTAACAATAAATTTATGATTATTTATACATAATAAATATGAAAATTTTGTGTTTATCTTTAAAGAATGTCACATGAGGGGGATAAGTGAAGTTTTGTTTGAAAAAATATCTTTTGCCTCAGTTTTGACAGAAAGATGTTCCTACTCAGTAAAAATGAGAGTATCATTATTATTTTCTTGCCTGTATTAAATAAATACCTTTCATCGGAATCTAAATATGATTTAATATTTCCACATGGGTTATATAATATGTCTACTTTAGTCCTAAAGATAACTTTTAGTAGAATAGGTTATTCTGTACACTTTGTTAAATAAGCTTGACTATATGAAAGTTTATTTGAAAAACTAAAATGTGTCTAGCACTTGGCTAGAAGCCATAAAAATATATAGATAATGTGTGATCTGGCTATCTTGAGGAATTTAAAAACCTACTGATAAAATGTATACAGAAGAAGGTGCTCAAAAAATGTGTGCACATTTTAAGAAAGGAAAAAAACGTATTAAAATTGTAATACTCAACATATATTAATAACAAAAGATGAATACAAGTCACATTTGGCTGCTGCAATTACAAGAGGTGCTCAAAGTGATTACCATCAGTATCCAGACACTTTTTTAGCATTATGTCTTTAACTTTTTTGAGGAGGAGGGGGGTTCTATCAGATCAGACACTTCTGACTATGGTGAACTACTGATTGAGCAACTGACCAAAGTGTCTAAAGCGGGGGTGGCAAACCTATGGCACGCATGCCCAAAGTGGCACGCGGAGCTGTGAATACCATTTAAAAAATTATTGTTTATGCTCTTAGAGACATAAAAATAATTGATAACCTCTATCTCTCTCAATGGGTTGGCACGCGAGTCGAGCGAGTATACTTTTATTTCATAAACTTTGGCACTCAATTGCCAAAAAGTTCGCCACCCCTCATCTAAAAGGTGTCCCAAAATTCATGCAAGATTTGAATTTTGCGTCATTTGTGCGGTAAAGTGTTGCCAATGAAAAAGAAAATACAGCGTGACAGCTGACAGTTCAGGGTTATTAAAAATGGAGCGCTACACGAAAGAACAATGCATTTTCATTGTTGAGCAAGGAAAATTTACAATTTTTAATTATAAACCTGTTTTCTATCAAAATCACTTCTTGCATGAATTTTGGGACACCCTTTACTTGTATCGCTGAGCATGCCATTTCAATTTACCATGTGTCTCAAACTTATCACAAATGCATATGTAATTGTTATGCATTTTGGAGGTTCTGTTGCATACTGATGCCTCCATTGTCGTACTTCCACAACATTCTTGGATTTCAAATACCACTTCAAAATGGTCATGTGCTCATATGAAAACCACATTCCACCATTTTCTTTGGCTGTCCTGCCTGTCACATGGTGACACTAGCATTCATTTGATTAACCCCATCTTTTGAGCAAATATCATACTTACTATACACTGTTACTGTAATTCAATTCAACTTGGAAAAGTAATCCATAGACAACATCTCTTAAAATGTGTATACATTTTTTGGCACCCTCAATATATTCAAAACAGATTGAGTAATTAATGGAAAGAATTTAATTATGTCTGAGTAGTTATAGAGACAATAAGTATGAAAGTTGGGAAATGGAGAGAATGGTTGGGTGAATGTTTATGAAGGAATGGTTTTTAGAGAATAAATGAACTTTAGACATGTGAAAAGGACTTGACAGTCTCTCTTTTATGTTTAGTTCAAAGAATTTGTGTGGACTGGTTTAACTAAATTTAGAATGTCAGTTAAGTATATGTTGGAATGGTGAGATCAGATTATAGAAATATGAATACTGAGCAAAGGAATTTATTGAATGGTTTAATAGCTATAGTGGGCTTTTACACAGGGAAGTAATTTAATGAAAATACTGTAAGAAGATTAAGTTTTCCATCAATATGTGGAAAGAAAGTGGAAAAAACAACAACTAAAAAGACTGATGTACTTGTCTAGTCTTGAGGTAATAAATGGTTTATTCTGTAATAGAACATAATTCACTATATCAATTGAAGCATTATAAGTAAATACTAAACATTTAAGAAATTGTAGGGGAAGCCGGGATGGCTCAGCGGGTTAAGCACTCGCTTTGCAGCCCCGAGGACCAGGGAACGAATCCTGGCCCCGGCCCGTGTGGACCCACATGCTGAACTGGGGTGTGTCTCCCATGAGGGAGGCCCCCAGCTCAGTTCTTGCCCCCTGGTTTGGCCCCTGGATTGAGGGGGCGTGCCTCCCATGTGGGAGGCCCCCAGACCAGTTCCTGCCCTGTGCAATTCCTGCCCACTCGTGTGGAATGAAACCATGTCAAAAGCTGATGACGTACAACTATGGCAACTGCTCTGGGCTGTCCCCCTTCTCTCTGTCTCTCTCTGTCTCTATCAAAAACAATAAAATAAATCTTAAAAACAAAAACAAAATTGTAGGGCTTGAATATTATTAGAATAACTAAAACTAGAAATGTAGCAGTATGGAATATTTAGTTTCATTCTTAGTAATAATACTTGGATTATCTACCAAAAAGAAATACTAGCTTTTATCTATGTTCTACTTTAAAGATGGTATAGTATTCTCGTGTGCTTTCTCTTGTCATTCTGATCAACAGTTATGTTTTTATGAACATAATGAGCATGTTGGAGTGGATTCTAGTAAGGTTTAATGGGACAAAGTGAGTCACTTTAACTTGGAAGTAAACATGTTTAAGGGTAGGTGATAGGTAGCAAAAGTGGTAGAAAGGACTGGAGTTGAGTATGTTCCTGTGAAGGGCGGGGAATGGTTGGAAAGAAGAACAATAAGACTTATTTCCTTAAGAAATCTTTTGACGGGGAAAGCCGGGACGGCTCAGCGGGTTGAGCGCTCGCTTTGAGGCCATGAGGACCGAGGATCGAATCCCGGCTCCGGCCCGGGCAGGACCCACGTGCTGAACTGGGGAGTTCCCACAGTTCGGTTCTCTAGCTGTCTCTGTCTCTGTCTCTCTCTCTATCTGTCAAAAAGTAAAATAGAAATAACTATGCACTGAAGA